>JADANN010000026.1:1050000-1183797 GCA_018806985.1 Angiostrongylus vasorum | reverse complement strand
TCGAAAAATGTGCGGATTTCAGCACATCCAGTCCACCTCATAGGCGCCTCAGAGGCTTGCCACGGCACAGAATCTCGAAAAATGTGCGGATTTCAGCACATCCAGTCCACCTCATAGGCGCCTCAGAGGCTTGCCACGGCACATAATCTCGAAAAATGTGCGGATTTCAGCACATCCAGTCCACCTCATAGGCGCCTCAGAGGCTTCCCACTGCACATAATCTCGAAAAAATGTGCGGATTTCAGCACATCCAGTCCACCTCATAGGCGCCTCAGAGGCTTGCCACGGCACAGAATCTCGAAAAATGTGCGGATTTCAGCACATCCAGTCCACCTCATAGGCGCCTCAGAGGCTTGCCACGGCACATAATCTCGAAAAAATGTGCGGATTTCAGCACATCCAGTCCACCTCATAGGCGCCTCAGAGGCTTGCCACGGCACATAATCTCGAAAAATGTGCGGGTTTCAGCATATCCTGTCCACCTCATAGGCGCCTCAGAGGCTTCCCACTGCACATAATCTCGAAAAAATGTGCGGATTTCAGCACATCCAGTCCACCTCATAGGCGCCTCAGAGGCTTCGCCACGGCACATAATCTCGAAAAATGTGCGGAATTCAGCACATCCAGTCCACCTCATAGGCGCCTCAGAGACTTGCCACGGCACACAATCTCGAAAAATGTGCGGATTTTAGCACATCCAGTCCACCTCATAGGCGCCTCAGAGGCTTGCCACGGCACATAATCTCGAAAAATGTGCGGATTTCAGCACATCCAATCCACCTCGTAGGCGCCTCAGAGGCTTGCCACGGCACATAATCTCGAAAAATGTGCGGGTTTCAGCATATCCTGTCCACCTCATAGGCGCCTCAGAGGCTTCCCACTGCACATAATCTCGAAAAAATGTGCGGATTTCAGCACATCCAGTCCACCTCATAGGCGCCTCAGAGGCTTGCCACGGCACATAATCTCGAAAAATGTGCGGATTTCAGCACATCCAGTCCACCTCATAGGCGCCTCAGAGGCTTGCCACGGCACATAATCTCGAAAAATGTGCGGATTTCAGCACATCCAGTCCACCTCATAGGCGCCTCAGAGGCTTGCCACGGCACATAATCTCGAAAAATGTGCGGATTTCAGCACATCCAGTCCACCTCATAGGCGCCTCAGAGGCTTGCCACGGCACATAATCTCGAAAAAATGTGCGGATTTCAGCACATCCAGTCCACCTCATAGGCGCCTCAGAGGCTTGCCACGGCACATAATCTCGAAAAAATGTGCGGATTTCAGCACATCCAGTCCACCTCATAGGCGCCTCAGAGGCTTGCCACGGCACATAATCTCGAAAAATGTGCGGATTTCAGCACATCCAGTCCACCTCGTAGGCGCCTCAGAGGCTTGCCACGGCACATAATCTCGAAAAATGTGCGGATTTCAGCACATCCAGTCCACCTCATAGGCGCCTCAGAGGCTTGCCACGGCACATCATCTCGAAAAATGTGCGGATTTCAGCACATCCAATCCACCTCATAGGCGCCTCAGAGGCTTGCCACGGCACATCATCTCGAAAAATGTGCGGATTTCAGCACATCCAGTCCACCTCATAGGCGCCTCAGAGGCTTGCCACGGCACATAATCTCGAAAAATGTGCGGATTTCAGCACATCCAGTCCACCTCATAGGCGCCTCAGAGGCTTGCCACGGCACATAATCTCGAAAAATGTGCGGATTTCAGCACATCCAATCCACCTCATAGGCGCCTCAGAGGCTTGCCACGGCACATAATCTCGAAAAATGTGCGGATTTCAGCACATCCAGTCCACCTCATAGGCGCCTCAGAGGCTTGCCACGGCACATCATCTCGAAAAATGTGCGGATTTCAGCACATCCAGTCCACCTCATAGGCGCCTCAGAGGCTCGCCACAGCACATAATCTCGAAAAATGTGCGGATTTCAGCACATCCAATCCACCTCATAGGCGCCTCAGAGGCTTGCCACGGCACATCATCTCGAAAAATGTGCGGATTTCAGCACATCCAGTCCACCTCATAGGCACCTCAGAGGCTCGCCACGGCACATAATCTCGAAAAATGTGCGGATTTCAGCACATCCAATCCATCTCATAGGCGCCTCAGAGGCTTGCCACGGCACATCATCTCGAAAAATGTGCGGATTTCAGCACATCCAATCCACCTCATAGGCGCCTCAGAGGCTTGCCACGGCACATCATCTCGAAAAATGTGCGGATTTCAGCACATCCAATCCATCTCATAGGCGCCTCAGAGGCTTGCCACGGCACATCATCTCGAAAAATGTGCGGATTTCAGCACATCCCAGTCCACCTCATAGGCGCCTCAGAGGCTTGCCACGGCACATAATCTCGAAACAAATGTGCGGATTTCAGCACATCCAATCCACCTCATAGGCGCCTCAGAGGCTTGCCACGGCACATAATCTCGAAAAATGTGCGGATTTCAGCACATCCAGTCCACCTCATAGGCGCCTCAGAGGCTTGCCACGGCACATAATCTCGAAAAAATGTGCGGATTTCAGCACATCCAGTCCACCTCATAGGCGCCTCAGAGGCTTGCCACGGCACATAATCTCGAAAAATGTGCGGATTTCAGCACATCCAATCCACCTCATAGGCGCCTCAGAGGCTTGCCACGGCACATAATCTCGAAAAATGTGCGGATTTCAGCACATCCAGTCCACCTCATAGGCACCTCAGAGGCTCGCCACAGCACATAATCTCGAACAATGTGCGAATTTCAGCACATCCAATCCACCTCATAGGCGCCTCAGAGGCTTGCCACGGCACATAATCTCGAACAATGTGCGGATTTCAGCACATCCAATCCACCTCATAGGCACCTCAGAGGCTCGCCACAGCACATAATCTCGAACAATGTGCGAATTTCAGCACATCCAATCCACCTCATAGGCGCCTCAGAGGCTTGCCACGGCACATCATCTCGAAAAATGTGCGGATTTCAGCACATCCAGTCCACCTCATAGGCACCTCAGAGGCTCGCCACAGCACATAATCTCGAAACAAATGTGCGGATTTCAGCACATCCAATCCACCTCATAGGCGCCTCAGAGGCTTGCCACGGCACATCATCTCGAAAAATGTGCGGATTTCAGCACATCCAATCCACCTCATAGGCGCCTCAGAGGCTTGCCACGGCACATCATCTCGAAAAATGTGCGGATTTCAGCACATCCAATCCACCTCATAGGCACCTCAGAGGCTCGCCACAGCACATAATCTCGAAAAATGTGCGGATTTCAGCACATCCAATCCATCTCATAGGCGCCTCAGAGGCTTGCCACGGCACATCATCTCGAAAAATGTGCGGATTTCAGCACATCCAGTCCACCTCATAGGCGCCTCAGAGGCTCGCCACAGCACATAATCTCGAACAATGTGCGAATTTCAGCACATCCAATCCACCTCATAGGCGCCTCAGAGGCTTGCCACGGCACATAATCTCGAAAAATGTGCGGATTTCAGCACATCCAATCCACCTCATAGGCGCCTCAGAGGCTTGCCACGGCACATCATCTCGAAAAATGTGCGGATTTCAGCACATCCAGTCCACCTCATAGGCGCCTCAGAGGCTTGCCACAGCACATAATCTCGAAAAATGTGCGGATTTCAGCACATCCAATCCACCTCATAGGCGCCTCAGAGGCTTGCCACGGCACATAATCTCGAAAAATGTGCGGATTTCAGCACATCCAATCCACCTCATAGGCGCCTCAGAGGCTTGCCACGGCACATCATCTCGAAAAATGTGCGGATTTCAGCACATCCAATCCACCTCATAGGCACCTCAGAGGCTCGCCACGGCACATAATCTCGAACAATGTGCGAATTTCAGCACATCCAATCCACCTCATAGGCGCCTCAGAGGCTTGCCACGGCACATAATCTCGAAAAATGTGCGGATTTCAGCACATCCAGTCCACCTCATAGGCGCCTCAGAGGCTTGCCACGGCACATAATCTCGAAAAATGTGCGGATTTCAGCACATCCAGTCCACCTCATAGGCGCCTCAGAGGCTTGCCACGGCACATAATCTCGAAAAATGTGCGGATTTCAGCACATCCAATCCACCTCATAGGCGCCTCAGAGGCTTGCCACGGCACATAATCTCGAAAAATGTGCGGATTTCAGCACATCCAGTCCACCTCATAGGCGCCTCAGAGGCTTGCCACGGCACATAATCTCGAAAAATGTGCGGATTTCAGCACATCCAATCCACCTCATAGGCGCCTCAGAGGCTTGCCACGGCACATCATCTCGAAAAATGTGCGGATTTCAGCACATCCAATCCACCTCATAGGCACCTCAGAGGCTCGCCACAGCACATAATCTCGAAACAATGTGCGGATTTCAGCACATCCAATCCACCTCATAG
Source organism: Angiostrongylus vasorum (assembly GCA_018806985.1). Taxonomy (NCBI): domain Eukaryota; kingdom Metazoa; phylum Nematoda; class Chromadorea; order Rhabditida; family Metastrongylidae; genus Angiostrongylus; species Angiostrongylus vasorum. Next base: position 1,179,374 of record JADANN010000026.1, on the reverse strand, counting down.
GCGCCTCAGAGGCTTGCCACGGCACATAATCTCGAAAAATGTGCGGATTTCAGCACATCCAGTCCACCTCATAGGCGCCTCAGAGGCTCGCCACAGCACATAATCTCGAAAAATGTGCGGATTTCAGCACATCCAATCCACCTCATAGGCGCCTCAGAGGCTTGCCACGGCACATAATCTCGAAAAATGTGCGGATTTCAGCACATCCAATCCACCTCATAGGCGCCTCAGAGGCTTGCCACGGCACATAATCTCGAAAAATGTGCGGATTTCAGCACATCCAGTCCACCTCATAGGCGCCTCAGAGGCTTGCCACGGCACATAATCTCGAAAAATGTGCGGATTTCAGCACATCCAGTCCACCTCATAGGCGCCTCAGAGGCTTGCCACGGCACATCATCTCGAAAAATGTGCGGATTTCAGCACATCCAATCCACCTCATAGGCACCTCAGAGGCTCGCCACAGCACATAATCTCGAACAATGTGCGAATTTCAGCACATCCAATCCACCTCATAGGCGCCTCAGAGGCTTGCCACGGCACATAATCTCGAAAAATGTGCGAATTTCAGCACATCCAATCCACCTCATAGGCGCCTCAGAGGCTTGCCACGGCACATAATCTCGAAAAATGTGCGGATTTCAGCACATCCAGTCCACCTCATAGGCACCTCAGAGGCTCGCCACAGCACATAATCTCGAAAAATGTGCGGATTTCAGCACATCCAATCCACCTCATAGGCGCCTCAGAGGCTTGCCACGGCACATAATCTCGAAAAATGTGCGGATTTCAGCACATCCAGTCCACCTCATAGGCGCCTCAGAGGCTTGCCACGGCACATAATCTCGAAAAATGTGCGGATTTCAGCACATCCAGTCCACCTCATAGGCGCCTCAGAGGCTTGCCACGGCACATAATCTCGAAAAATGTGCGGATTTCAGCACATCCAATCCACCTCATAGGCGCCTCAGAGGCTTGCCACGGCACATAATCTCGAAAAATGTGCGGATTTCAGCACATCCAATCCACCTCATAGGCGCCTCAGAGGCTTGCCACGGCACATAATCTCGAAACAAATGTGCGGATTTCAGCACATCCAATCCACCTCATAGGCGCCTCAGAGGCTTGCCACGGCACATAATCTCGAAAAATGTGCGGATTTCAGCACATCCAGTCCACCTCATAGGCGCCTCAGAGGCTTGCCACAGCACATAATCTCGAAAAATGTGCGGATTTCAGCACATCCAATCCACCTCATAGGCGCCTCAGAGGCTTGCCACGGCACATAATCTCGAAAAATGTGCGGATTTCAGCACATCCAATCCACCTCATAGGCGCCTCAGAGGCTTGCCACGGCACATAATCTCGAAAAATGTGCGGATTTCAGCACATCCAGTCCACCTCATAGGCGCCTCAGAGGCTCGCCACGGCACATAATCTCGAAACAAATGTGCGGATTTCAGCACATCCAATCCACCTCATAGGCGCCTCAGAGGCTCGCCACAGCACATAATCTCGAACAATGTGCGAATTTCAGCACATCCAATCCACCCCATAGGCACCTCAGAGGCTTGCCACGGCACATAATCTCGAAAAATGTGCGGATTTCAGCACATCCAATCCACCTCATAGGCGCCTCAGAGGCTTGCCACGGCACATAATCTCGAAAAATGTGCGGATTTCAGCACATCCAATCCACCTCATAGGCACCTCAGAGGCTCGCCACAGCACATAATCTCGAAAAATGTGCGGATTTCAGCACATCCAATCCATCTCATAGGCGCCTCAGAGGCTTGCCACGGCACATCATCTCGAAAAATGTGCGGATTTCAGCACATCCAATCCACCTCATAGGCGCCTCAGAGGCTTGCCACGGCACATCATCTCGAAAAATGTGCGGATTTCAGCACATCCAGTCCACCTCATAGGCGCCTTCAGAGGCTTGCCACGGCACATCATCTCGAAAAATGTGCGGATTTCAGCACACCCAGTCCACCTCATAGGCGCCCTCAGAGGCTCGCCACGGCACATAATCTCGAACAATGTGCGGATTTCAGCACATCCAATCCACCTCATAGGCGCCTCAGAGGATTGCCACGGCACATAATCTCGAAAAATGTGCGGATTTCAGCACATCCAATCCACCTCATAGGCGCCTCAGAGGGCTTGCCACGGCACATCATCTCGAAAAATGTGCGGATTTCAGCACATCCAGTCCACCTCATAGGCACCTCAGAGGCTCGCCACGGCACATAATCTCGAACAATGTGCGAATTTCAGCACATCAATCCACCTCATAGGCGCCTCAGAGGCTCGCCACGGCACATCATCTCGAAAAATGTGCGAATTTCAGCACATCCAATCCACCTCATAGGCGCCTAAGAGGCTTGCCACGGCACATCATCTCGAAAATGTGCGGATTTCAGCACATCAATCCACCTCATAGGCGCCTCAGAGGATTGCCACGGCACATCATCTCGAAAAATGTGCGGATTTCAGCACATCCAGTCCACCTCATAGGCACCTCAGAGGCTCGCCACGGCACATAATCTCGAAACAAATGTGCGGATTTCAGCACATCCAATCCACCTCATAGGCGCCTCAGAGGCTTGCCACGGCACATAATCTCGAACAATGTGCGGATTTCAGCACATCCAATCCACCTCATAGGCGCCTCAGAGGCTTGCCACGGCACATCATCTCGAACAATGTGCGAATTTCAGCACATCCAGTCCACCTCATAGGCGCCTCAGAGGCTCGCCACGGCACATAATCTCGAACAATGTGCGAATTTCAGCACATCCAATCCACCTCATAGGCGCCTCAGAGGCTCGCCACGGCACATCATCTCGAACAATGTGCGGATTTCAGCACATCCAGTCCACCTCATAGGCGCCTCAGAGGCTTGCCACGGCACATAATCTCGAAAAATGTGCGGATTTCAGCACATCCAATCCACCTCATAGGCGCTCTCAGAGGCTTGCCACGGCACATAATCTCGAACAATGTGCGAATTTCAGCACATCCAATCCACCTCATAGGCGCCTCAGAGGCTCGCCACGGCACATAATCTCGAAAAATGTGCGGATTTCAGCACATCCAGTCCACCTCATAGGCACCTCAGAGGATTGCCACGGCACATAATCTCGAAACAATGTGCGGATTTCAGCACATCCAATCCACCTCATAGGCGCCTCAGAGGCTTGCCACGGCACATAATCTCGAACAATGTGCGAATTTCAGCACATCCAATCCACCTCATAGGCGCCTCAGAGGCTTGCCACGGCACATAATCTCGAAAAATGTGCGGATTTCAGCACATCCAATCCACCTCATAGGCGCCTCAGAGGCTTGCCACGGCACATAATCTCGAAAAATGTGCGGATTTCAGCACATCCAATCCACCTCATAGGCGCCTCAGAGGCTTGCCACGGCACATCATCTCGAAAAATGTGCGGATTTCAGCACATCCAATCCACCTCATAGGCGCTCTCAGAGGCTCGCCACGGCACATCATCTCGAAAAATGTGCGGATTTCAGCACATCCCAGTCCACCTCATAGGCACCTCAGAGGCTCGCCACAGCACATAATCTCGAACAATGTGCGAATTTCAGCACATCCAATCCACCTCATAGGCGCCTCAGAGGCTTGCCACGGCACATAATCTCGAAACAATGTGCGAATTTCAGCACATCCAATCCACCTCATAGGCACCTCAGAGGCTTGCCACGGCACATAATCTCGAAAAATGTGCGGATTTCAGCACATCCAATCCACCTCATAGGCGCCTCAGAGGCTTGCCACGGCACATCATCTCGAAAAATGTGCGGATTTCAGCACATCCAGTCCACCTCATAGGCACCTCAGAGGCTCGCCACAGCACATCATCTCGAAAAATGTGCGGATTTCAGCACATCCAATCCATCTCATAGGCGCCTCAGAGGCTTGCCACGGCACATCATCTCGAAAAATGTGCGGATTTCAGCACATCCAGTCCACCTCATAGGCGCCTCAGAGGCTCGCCACAGCACATAATCTCGAAACAAATGTGCGAATTTCAGCACATCCAATCCACCTCATAGGCGCCTCAGAGGCTTGCCACGGCACATAATCTCGAAAAATGTGCGGATTTCAGCACATCCAATCCACCTCATAGGCACCTCAGAGGCTCGCCACAGCACATAATCTCGAAAAATGTGCGGATTTCAGCACATCCAATCCACCTCATAGGCGCCTCAGAGGCTTGCCACGGCACATAATCTCGAAAAATGTGCGGATTTCAGCACATCCAGTCCACCTCATAGGCGCCTCAGAGGCTCGCCACAGCACATAATCTCGAACAATGTGCGAATTTCAGCACATCCAATCCACCTCATAGGCGCCTCAGAGGATTGCCACGGCACATAATCTCGAAAAATGTGCGGATTTCAGCACATCCAATCCACCTCATAGGCACCTCAGAGGCTTGCCACGGCACATCATCTCGAAAAATGTGCGGATTTCAGCACATCCAATCCACCTCATAGGCGCCTCAGAGGCTTGCCACGGCACATCATCTCGAAAAATGTGCGGATTTCAGCACATCCAGTCCACCTCATAGGCACCTCAGAGGCTCGCCACAGCACATAATCTCGAAAAATGTGCGGATTTCAGCACATCCAATCCATCTCATAGGCGCCTCAGAGGATTGCCACGGCACATAATCTCGAAAAATGTGCGGATTTCAGCACATCCAGTCCACCTCATAGGCACCTCAGAGGCTCGCCACAGCACATAATCTCGAACAATGTGCGAATTTCAGCACATCCAATCCACCTCATAGGCACCTCAGAGGCTTGCCACGGCACATAATCTCGAACAATGTGCGAATTTCAGCACATCCAATCCACCTCATAGGCGCCTCAGAGGCTTGCCACGGCACATCATCTCGAAAAATGTGCGGATTTCAGCACATCCAGTCCACCTCATAGGCACCTCAGAGGCTCGCCACAGCACATAATCTCGAAACAAATGTGCGGATTTCAGCACATCCAATCCACCTCATAGGCGCCTCAGAGGCTTGCCACGGCACATCATCTCGAAAAATGTGCGGATTTCAGCACATCCAATCCACCTCATAGGCGCCTCAGAGGCTTGCCACGGCACATAATCTCGAAAAATGTGCGGATTTCAGCACATCCAGTCCACCTCATAGGCACCTCAGAGGCTCGCCACAGCACATAATCTCGAACAATGTGCGAATTTCAGCACATCCAATCCACCTCATAGGCGCCTCAGAGGCTTGCCACGGCACATAATCTCGAAAAATGTGCGGATTTCAGCACATCCAGTCCACCTCATAGGCACCTCAGAGGCTCGCCACAGCACATAATCTCGAACAATGTGCGAATTTCAGCACATCCAATCCACCTCATAGGCGCCTCAGAGGCTTGCCACGGCACATAATCTCGAAACAAATGTGCGGATTTCAGCACATCCAATCCACCTCATAGGCGCCTCAGAGGCTTGCCACGGCACATAATCTCGAAAAATGTGCGGATTTCAGCACATCCAGTCCACCTCATAGGCACCTCAGAGGCTTGCCACAGCACATAATCTCGAAAAATGTGCGGATTTCAGCACATCCAATCCATCTCATAGGCGCCTCAGAGGCTTGCCACGGCACATCATCTCGAAAAATGTGCGGATTTCAGCACATCCAGTCCACCTCATAGGCACCTCAGAGGCTCGCCACAGCACATAATCTCGAAACAAATGTGCGGATTTCAGCACATCCAATCCACCTCATAGGCGCCTCAGAGGCTTGCCACGGCACATCATCTCGAAAAATGTGCGGATTTCAGCACATCCAGTCCACCTCATAGGCGCCTCAGAGGCTCGCCACGGCACATAATCTCGAAAAATGTGCGGATTTCAGCACATCCAATCCACCTCATAGGCGCCTCAGAGGCTTGCCACGGCACATCATCTCGAAAAATGTGCGGATTTCAGCACATCCAATCCACCTCATAGGCGCCTCAGAGGCTTGCCACGGCACATCATCTCGAAAAATGTGCGGATTTCAGCACATCCAGTCCACCTCATAGGCGCCTCAGAGGCTTGCCACGGCACATCATCTCGAAAAATGTGCGGATTTCAGCACATCCAGTCCACCTCATAGGCGCCTCAGAGGCTCGCCACAGCACATAATCTCGAACAATGTGCGAATTTCAGCACATCCAATCCACCTCATAGGCACCTCAGAGGCTTGCCACGGCACATAATCTCGAAACAATGTGCGGATTTCAGCACATCCAATCCACCTCATAGGCGCCTCAGAGGCTTGCCACGGCACATCATCTCGAAAAATGTGCGGATTTCAGCACATCCAATCCACCTCATAGGCGCCTCAGAGGCTTGCCACGGCACATCATCTCGAAAAATGTGCGGATTTCAGCACATCCAGTCCACCTCATAGGCACCTCAGAGGCTCGCCACAGCACATAATCTCGAACAATGTGCGGATTTCAGCACATCCAATCCACCTCATAGGCGCCTCAGAGGCTTGCCACGGCACATCATCTCGAAAAATGTGCGGATTTCAGCACATCCAGTCCACCTCATAGGCACCTCAGAGGCTCGCCACAGCACATAATCTCGAAACAAATGTGCGGATTTCAGCACATCCAATCCACCTCATAGGCGCCTCAGAGGCTTGCCACGGCACATAATCTCGAAAAATGTGCGGATTTCAGCACATCCAATCCACCTCATAGGCGCCTCAGAGGCTTGCCACGGCACATAATCTCGAAAAATGTGCGGATTTCAGCACATCCAATCCACCTCATAGGCGCCTCAGAGGCTTGCCACGGCACATAATCTCGAAACAATGTGCGGATTTCAGCACATCCAATCCACCTCATAGGCACCTCAGAGGCTCGCCACAGCACATAATCTCGAAAAATGTGCGGATTTCAGCACATCCAATCCACCTCATAGGCGCCTCAGAGGCTTGCCACGGCACATCATCTCGAAAAATGTGCGGATTTCAGCACATCCAATCCACCTCATAGGCGCCTCAGAGGCTTGCCACGGCACATCATCTCGAAACAAATGTGCGGATTTCAGCACATCCAATCCACCTCATAGGCGCCTCAGAGGCTTGCCACGGCACATAATCTCGAAAAATGTGCGGATTTCAGCACATCCAGTCCACCTCATAGGCGCCTCAGAGGCTCGCCACAGCACATAATCTCGAACAATGTGCGGATTTCAGCACATCCAATCCACCTCATAGGCACCTCAGAGGCTTGCCACGGCACATAATCTCGAAAAATGTGCGGATTTCAGCACATCCAATCCACCTCATAGGCGCCTCAGAGGCTTGCCACGGCACATAATCTCGAAAAATGTGCGGATTTCAGCACATCCAGTCCACCTCATAGGCACCTCAGAGGCTTGCCACGGCACATAATCTCGAACAATGTGCGGATTTCAGCACATCCAATCCACCTCATAGGCGCCTCAGAGGCTTGCCACGGCACATAATCTCGAACAATGTGCGGATTTCAGCACATCCAGTCCACCTCATAGGCACCTCAGAGGCTCGCCACAGCACATAATCTCGAACAATGTGCGAATTTCAGCACATCCAATCCACCTCATAGGCGCCTCAGAGGCTTGCCACGGCACATAATCTCGAAAAATGTGCGGATTTCAGCACATCCAGTCCACCTCATAGGCACCTCAGAGGCTCGCCACAGCACATAATCTCGAAACAATGTGCGAATTTCAGCACATCCAATCCACCTCATAGGCGCCTCAGAGGCTTGCCACGGCACATAATCTCGAAAAATGTGCGGATTTCAGCACATCCAGTCCACCTCATAGGCACCTCAGAGGCTCGCCACAGCACATAATCTCGAACAATGTGCGGATTTCAGCACATCCAATCCACCTCATAGGCGCCTCAGAGGCTTGCCACGGCACATAATCTCGAACAATGTGCGGATTTCAGCACATCCAATCCACCTCATAGGCACCTCAGAGGCTCGCCACGGCACATAATCTCGAAAAATGTGCGGATTTCAGCACATCCAATCCACCTCATAGGCGCCTCAGAGGCTTGCCACGGCACATAATCTCGAAACAATGTGCGGATTTCAGCACATCCAATCCACCTCATAGGCGCCTCAGAGGCTTGCCACGGCACATAATCTCGAAAAATGTGCGGATTTCAGCACATCCAATCCACCTCATAGGCGCCTCAGAGGCTTGCCACGGCACATAATCTCGAACAATGTGCGGATTTCAGCACATCCAATCCACCTCATAGGCGCCTCAGAGGCTTGCCACGGCACATAATCTCGAAAAATGTGCGGATTTCAGCACATCCAGTCCACCTCATAGGCACCTCAGAGGCTCGCCACAGCACATAATCTCGAACAATGTGCGAATTTCAGCACATCCAATCCACCTCATAGGCGCCTCAGAGGCTTGCCACGGCACATCATCTCGAAAAATGTGCGGATTTCAGCACATCCAATCCACCTCATAGGCGCCTCAGAGGCTTGCCACGGCACATAATCTCGAAAAATGTGCGGATTTCAGCACATCCAATCCACCTCATAGGCGCCTCAGAGGCTCGCCACAGCACATAATCTCGAACAATGTGCGAATTTCAGCACATCCAATCCACCTCATAGGCGCCTCAGAGGCTTGCCACGGCACATAATCTCGAAACAAATGTGCGGATTTCAGCACATCCAGTCCACCTCATAGGCACCTCAGAGGCTCGCCACAGCACATAATCTCGAACAATGTGCGAATTTCAGCACATCCAATCCACCTCATAGGCGCCTCAGAGGCTTGCCACGGCACATAATCTCGAAAAATGTGCGGATTTCAGCACATCCAATCCACCTCATAGGCACCTCAGAGGCTTGCCACGGCACATAATCTCGAAAAATGTGCGGATTTCAGCACATCCAATCCACCTCATAGGCGCCTCAGAGGCTTGCCACGGCACATAATCTCGAAACAATGTGCGGATTTCAGCACATCCAATCCACCTCATAGGCACCTCAGAGGCTCGCCACAGCACATAATCTCGAACAATGTGCGAATTTCAGCACATCCAATCCACCTCATAGGCGCCTCAGAGGCTTGCCACGGCACATAATCTCGAAAAATGTGCGGATTTCAGCACATCCAGTCCACCTCATAGGCACCTCAGAGGCTCGCCACAGCACATAATCTCGAACAATGTGCGAATTTCAGCACATCCAATCCACCTCATAGGCGCCTCAGAGGCTTGCCACGGCACATAATCTCGAACAATGTGCGGATTTCAGCACATCCAATCCACCTCATAGGCGCCTCAGAGGCTTGCCACGGCACATAATCTCGAAAAATGTGCGGATTTCAGCACATCCAATCCACCTCATAGGCACCTCAGAGGCTCGCCACAGCACATAATCTCGAAACAATGTGCGGATTTCAGCACATCCAATCCACCTCATAGGCGCCTCAGAGGCTTGCCACGGCACATAATCTCGAACAATGTGCGGATTTCAGCACATCCAGTCCACCTCATAGGCACCTCAGAGGCTCGCCACAGCACATAATCTCGAACAATGTGCGAATTTCAGCACATCCAATCCACCTCATAGGCGCCTCAGAGGCTCGCCACGGCACATAATCTCGAACAATGTGCGAATTTCAGCACATCCAATCCACCTCATAGGCGCCTCAGAGGCTTGCCACGGCACATCATCTCGAAAAATGTGCGGATTTCAGCACATCCAATCCACCTCATAGGCGCCTCAGAGGCTCGCCACGGCACATAATCTCGAAACAAATGTGCGGATTTCAGCACATCCAATCCACCTCATAGGCGCCTCAGAGGCTTGCCACGGCACATAATCTCGAACAATGTGCGAATTTCAGCACATCCAATCCACCTCATAGGCACCTCAGAGGCTCGCCACAGCACATAATCTCGAACAATGTGCGAATTTCAGCACATCCAATCCACCTCATAGGCGCCTCAGAGGCTTGCCACGGCACATCATCTCGAAAAATGTGCGGATTTCAGCACATCCAGTCCACCTCATAGGCACCTCAGAGGCTCGCCACAGCACATAATCTCGAAACAATGTGCGGATTTCAGCACATCCAATCCACCTCATAGGCGCCTCAGAGGCTTGCCACGGCACATAATCTCGAAAAATGTGCGGATTTCAGCACATCCAATCCACCTCATAGGCACCTCAGAGGCTCGCCACAGCACATAATCTCGAACAATGTGCGAATTTCAGCACATCCAATCCACCTCATAGGCGCCTCAGAGGCTTGCCACGGCACATAATCTCGAAACAATGTGCGGATTTCAGCACATCCAATCCACCTCATAGGCGCCTCAGAGGCTTGCCACGGCACATAATCTCGAAAAATGTGCGGATTTCAGCACATCCAGTCCACCTCATAGGCACCTCAGAGGCTCGCCACAGCACATAATCTCGAACAATGTGCGGATTTCAGCACATCCAATCCACCTCATAGGCGCCTCAGAGGCTTGCCACGGCACATAATCTCGAACAATGTGCGAATTTCAGCACATCCAATCCACCTCATAGGCACCTCAGAGGCTCGCCACAGCACATAATCTCGAACAATGTGCGAATTTCAGCACATCCAATCCACCTCATAGGCGCCTCAGAGGCTTGCCACGGCACATAATCTCGAAAAATGTGCGGATTTCAGCACATCCAATCCACCTCATAGGCGCCTCAGAGGCTTGCCACGGCACATCATCTCGAAAAATGTGCGGATTTCAGCACATCCAATCCACCTCATAGGCGCCTCAGAGGCTTGCCACGGCACATAATCTCGAAAAATGTGCGGATTTCAGCACATCCAATCCACCTCATAGGCGCCTCAGAGGCTTGCCACGGCACATCATCTCGAAAAATGTGCGGATTTCAGCACATCCCAGTCCACCTCATAGGCACCTCAGAGGCTCGCCACAGCACATAATCTCGAACAATGTGCGAATTTCAGCACATCCAATCCACCTCATAGGCGCCTCAGAGGCTTGCCACGGCACATAATCTCGAAACAAATGTGCGGATTTCAGCACATCCAATCCACCTCATAGGCACCTCAGAGGCTCGCCACAGCACATAATCTCGAACAATGTGCGAATTTCAGCACATCCAATCCACCTCATAGGCGCCTCAGAGGCTTGCCACGGCACATAATCTCGAACAATGTGCGGATTTCAGCACATCCAATCCACCTCATAGGCGCCTCAGAGGCTTGCCACGGCACATAATCTCGAAAAATGTGCGGATTTCAGCACATCCAATCCACCTCATAGGCACCTCAGAGGCTTGCCACGGCACATAATCTCGAAAAATGTGCGGATTTCAGCACATCCAATCCACCTCATAGGCGCCTCAGAGGCTTGCCACGGCACATCATCTCGAAAAATGTGCGGATTTCAGCACATCCAGTCCACCTCATAGGCGCCTCAGAGGCTTGCCACGGCACATAATCTCGAACAATGTGCGGATTTCAGCACATCCAGTCCACCTCATAGGCGCCTCAGAGGCTCGCCACAGCACATAATCTCGAACAATGTGCGAATTTCAGCACATCCAATCCACCTCATAGGCACCTCAGAGGATTGCCACGGCACATAATCTCGAAAAATGTGCGGATTTCAGCACATCCAATCCACCTCATAGGCGCCTCAGAGGCTTGCCACGGCACATAATCTCGAAAAATGTGCGGATTTCAGCACATCCAATCCACCTCATAGGCGCCTCAGAGGCTTGCCACGGCACATCATCTCGAAAAATGTGCGGATTTCAGCACATCCAGTCCACCTCTATAGGCACCTCAGAGGCTCGCCACAGCACATAATCTCGAACAATGTGCGAATTTCAGCACATCCAATCCATCTCATAGGCGCCTCAGAGGATTGCCACGGCACATAATCTCGAAAAAGATGTGCGGATTTCAGCACATCCAGTCCACCTCATAGGCACTTCAGAGGCTCGCCACAGCACATAATCTCGAACAATGTGCGAATGTCAGCACATCCAATCCACCTCATAGGCGCCTCAAGAGGCTTGCCACGGCACATAATCTCGAAACAATGTGCGAATTTCAGCACATCCAGTCCACCTCATAGGCATCCCTCAGAGGCTCGCCACAGCACATAATCTCGAACAATGTGCGAATTTCAGCACATCCAATCCACCTCATAGGCGCCTCAGAGGCTTGCCACGGCACATCATCTCGAAAATGTGCGGATTTCAGCACATCCAGTCCACCCTCATAGGCACCCCAGAGGCTCGCCACAGCACATAATTCCCGCGCACGCGGATTTCAGCACATCCAATCCATCTCTTGCTAGGCGCTCTCAGAGGATTGCCACGGCACATCATCTCGAAAATGGGCGGATTTCAGCACATCCAGTCCACCTCATAGGCACCTCAGAGGCTCGCCACGGCACATCATCTCGAAAATGTGCGGATTTCAGCACATCCAGTCCACCTCATAGGCGCCTCAGAGGCTTGCCACGGCACATAATCTCGAAACAATGTGCGGATTTCAGCACATCCAGTCCACCTCATAGGCGCCTCAGAGGCTCGCCACGGCACATAATCTCGAACAATGTGCGGATTTCAGCACATCCAGTCCACCTCATAGGCGCCTCAGAGGCTCGCCACGGCACATAATCTCGAACAATGTGCGGATTTCAGCACATCCAGTCCACCTCATCGGCACATAATCTCCAACAATGCGCGGATTTCAGCACATCCAGTCCACCTCGGTAGCGCCTCAGAGCCTCGCCACGGCACATCATCGTCCAACAATGCGCGGATTTCAGCACATCCAGTCCACCTCATAGGCGCCTCAGAGCCTCGCCACGGCACATAATCTCCAACAATGCGCGGATTTCAGCACATCCAGTCCACCTCATAGGCACCTCAGAGCCTCGCCACGGCACATAATCTCCAACAATGCGCGGATTTCAGCACATCCAGTCCACCTCATAGGCGCCTCAGAGCCTCGCCACGGCACATAATCTCCAACAATGCGCGGATTTCAGCACATCCAGTCCACCTCATAGGCGCCTCAGAGCCTCGCCACGGCACATAATCTCCAACAATGCGCGGATTTCAGCACATCCAGTCCACCTCATAGGCGCCTCAGAGCCTCGCCACGGCACATAATCTCCAACAATGCGCGGATTTCAGCACATCCAGTCCACCTCATAGGCGCCTCAGAGCCTCGCCACGGCACATAATCTCCAACAATGCGCGGATTTCAGCACATCCAGTCCACCTCATAGGCACCTCAGAGCCTCGCCACGGCACATAATCTCCAACAATGCGCGGATTTCAGCACATCCAGTCCACCTCATAGGGCACCTCAGAGCCTCGCCACGGCACATAATCTCGAAACAATGCGCGGATTTCAGCACATCCAGTCCACCTCATAGGCACCTCAGAGCCTCGCCACGGCACATAATCTCCAACAATGCGCGGATTTCAGCACATCCAGTCCACCTCATAGGCGCCTCAGAGCCTCGCCACGGCACATAATCTCCAACAATGCGCGGATTTCAGCACATCCAGTCCACCTCATAGGCACCTCAGAGCCTCGCCACGGCACATAATCTCGAAACAAATGCGCGGATTTCAGCACATCCAGTCCACCTCATAGGCACCTCAGAGCCTCGCCACGGCACATAATCTCGAAAAAATGTGCGGATTTCAGCACATCCAGTCCACCTCATAGGCACCTCAGAGCCTCGCCACGGCACATAATCTCGAAACAATGCGCGGATTTCAGCACATCCAGTCCACCTCATAGGCGCCTCAGAGCCTCGCCACGGCACATAATCTCGAAATAAATGCGCGGATTTCAGCACATCCAGTCCACCTCATAGGCACCTCAGAGCCTCGCCACGGCACATAATCTCCAACAATGCGCGGATTTCAGCACATCCAGTCCACCTCATAGGCGCCTCAGAGGCTTGCCACGGCATATCACGTCGAATAATGCGCGGATTTCAGCACATCCAGTCCACCTCATAGGCACCTCAGAGCCTCGCCACGGCACATAATCTCCAACAATGCGCGGATTTCAGCACATCCAGTCCACCTCATAGGCGCCTCAGAGCCTCGCCACGGCACATAATCTCGAAACAATGCGCGGATTTCAGCACATCCAGTCCACCTCATAGGCACCTCAGAGCCTCGCCACGGCACATAATCTCGAAACAATGCGCGGATTTCAGCACATCCAGTCCACCTCATAGGCACCTCAGAGCCTCGCCACGGCACATAATCTCGAAACAAATGCGCGGATTTCAGCACATCCAGTCCACCTCATAGGCACCTCAGAGCCTCGCCACGGCACATAATCTCGAAACAAATGCGCGGATTTCAGCACATCCAGTCCACCTCATAGGCGCCTCAGAGCCTCGCCACGGCACATAATCTCGAAACAATGCGCGGATTTCAGCACATCCAGTCCACCTCATAGGCACCTCAGAGCCTCGCCACGGCACATAATCTCCAACAATGCGCGGATTTCAGCACATCCAGTCCACCTCATAGGCACCTCAGAGCCTCGCCACGGCACATAATCTCGAAACAAATGCGCGGATTTCAGCACATCCAGTCCACCTCATAGGCGCCTCAGAGCCTCGCCACGGCACATAATCTCCAACAAATGCGCGGATTTCAGCACATCCAGTCCACCTCATAGGCGCCTCAGAGCCTCGCCACGGCACATAATCTCCAACAATGCGCGGATTTCAGCACATCCAGTCCACCTCATAGGCACCTCAGAGCCTCGCCACGGCACATAATCTCGAAACAAATGCGCGGATTTCAGCACATCCAGTCCACCTCATAGGCGCCTCAGAGCCTCGCCACGGCACATAATCTCCAACAATGCGCGGATTTCAGCACATCCAGTCCACCTCATAGGCACCTCAGAGCCTCGCCACGGCACATAATCTCCAACAATGCGCGGATTTCAGCACATCCAGTCCACCTCATAGGCGCCTCAGAGCCTCGCCACGGCACATAATCTCCAACAATGCGCGGATTTCAGCACATCCAGTCCACCTCATAGGCGCCTCAGAGCCTCGCCACGGCACATAATCTCGAAACAAATGCGCGGATTTCAGCACATCCAGTCCACCTCATAGGCACCTCAGAGCCTCGCCACGGCACATAATCTCCAACAATGCGCGGATTTCAGCACATCCAGTCCACCTCATAGGCGCCTCAGAGCCTCGCCACGGCACATAATCTCCAACAATGCGCGGATTTCAGCACATCCAGTCCACCTCATAGGCGCCTCAGAGCCTCGCCACGGCACATAATCTCCAACAATGCGCGGATTTCAGCACATCCAGTCCACCTCATAGGCGCCTCAGAGCCTCGCCACGGCACATAATCTCCAACAATGCGCGGATTTCAGCACATCCAGTCCACCTCATAGGCACCTCAGAGCCTCGCCACGGCACATAATCTCCAACAATGTGCGGATTTCAGCACATCCAGTCCACCTCATAGGCACCTCAGAGCCTCGCCACGGCACATAATCTCCAACAATGCGCGGATTTCAGCACATCCAGTCCACCTCATAGGCACCTCAGAGCCTCGCCACGGCACATAATCTCCAACAATGCGCGGATTTCAGCACATCCAGTCCACCTCATAGGCGCCTCAGAGCCTCGCCACGGCACATAATCTCCAACAATGCGCGGATTTCAGCACATCCAGTCCACCTCATAGGCGCCTCAGAGCCTCGCCACGGCACATAATCTCGAAACAATGCGCGGATTTCAGCACATCCAGTCCACCTCATAGGCGCCTCAGAGCCTCGCCACGGCACATAATCTCCAACAATGCGCGGATTTCAGCACATCCAGTCCACCTCATAGGCGCCTCAGAGCCTCGCCACGGCACATAATCTCGAACAATGCGCGGATTTCAGCACATCCAGTCCACCTCATAGGCGCCTCAGAGCCTCGCCACGGCACATAATCTCCAACAATGCGCGGATTTCAGCACATCCAGTCCACCTCATAGGCGCCTCAGAGCCTCGCCACGGCACATAATCTCCAACAATGCGCGGATTTCAGCACATCCAGTCCACCTCATAGGCGCCTCAGAGGCTCGCCACGGCACATAATCTCCAACAATGCGCGGATTTCAGCACATCCAGTCCACCTCATAGGCGCCTCAGAGCCTCGCCACGGCACATAATCTCCAACAATGCGCGGATTTCAGCACATCCAGTCCACCTCATAGGCACCTCAGAGCCTCGCCACGGCACATAATCTCCAACAATGCGCGGATTTCAGCACATCCAGTCCACCTCATAGGCACCTCAGAGCCTCGCCACGGCACATAATCTCCAACAATGCGCGGATTTCAGCACATCCAGTCCACCTCATAGGCGCCTCAGAGCCTCGCCACGGCACATAATCTCCAACAATGCGCGGATTTCAGCACATCCAGTCCACCTCATAGGCGCCTCAGAGCCTCGCCACGGCACATAATCTCCAACAATGCGCGGATTTCAGCACATCCAGTCCACCTCATAGGCACCTCAGAGCCTCGCCACGGCACATAATCTCCAACAATGCGCGGATTTCAGCACATCCAGTCCACCTCATAGGCGCCTCAGAGCCTCGCCACGGCACATAATCTCCAACAATGCGCGGATTTCAGCACATCCAGTCCACCTCATAGGCACCTCAGAGCCTCGCCACGGCACATAATCTCCAACAATGCGCGGATTTCAGCACATCCAGTCCACCTCATAGGCGCCTCAGAGCCTCGCCACGGCACATAATCTCCAACAATGCGCGGATTTCAGCACATCCAGTCCACCTCATAGGCACCTCAGAGCCTCGCCACGGCACATAATCTCCAACAATGCGCGGATTTCAGCACATCCAGTCCACCTCATAGGCGCCTCAGAGCCTCGCCACGGCACATAATCTCCAACAATGCGCGGATTTCAGCACATCCAGTCCACCTCATAGGCACCTCAGAGCCTCGCCACGGCACATAATCTCCAACAATGCGCGGATTTCAGCACATCCAGTCCACCTCATAGGCACCTCAGAGCCTCGCCACGGCACATAATCTCGAAACAATGCGCGGATTTCAGCACATCCAGTCCACCTCATAGGCGCCTCAGAGCCTCGCCACGGCACATAATCTCCAACAATGCGCGGATTTCAGCACATCCAGTCCACCTCATAGGCGCCTCAGAGCCTCGCCACGGCACATAATCTCCAACAATGCGCGGATTTCAGCACATCCAGTCCACCTCATAGGGCGCCTCAGAGCCTCGCCACGGCACATAATCTCGAAACAATGCGCGGATTTCAGCACATCCAGTCCACCTCATAGGCACCTCAGAGCCTCGCCACGGCACATAATCTCCAACAATGCGCGGATTTCAGCACATCCAGTCCACCTCATAGGCGCCTCAGAGCCTCGCCACGGCACATAATCTCCAACAATGCGCGGATTTCAGCACATCCAGTCCACCTCATAGGCGCCTCAGAGCCTCGCCACGGCACATAATCTCCAACAATGCGCGGATTTCAGCACATCCAGTCCACCTCATAGGCACCTCAGAGCCTCGCCACGGCACATAATCTCCAACAATGCGCGGATTTCAGCACATCCAGTCCACCTCATAGGCGCCTCAGAGCCTCGCCACGGCACATAATCTCCAACAATGCGCGGATTTCAGCACATCCAGTCCACCTCATAGGCGCCTCAGAGCCTCGCCACGGCACATAATCTCCAACAATGCGCGGATTTCAGCACATCCAGTCCACCTCATAGGCGCCTCAGAGCCTCGCCACGGCACATAATCTCCAACAATGCGCGGATTTCAGCACATCCAGTCCACCTCATAGGCACCTCAGAGCCTCGCCACGGCACATAATCTCGAAACAAATGCGCGGATTTCAGCACATCCAGTCCACCTCATAGGCACCTCAGAGCCTCGCCACGGCACATAATCTCCAAC
This sequence comes from Angiostrongylus vasorum, assembly GCA_018806985.1. Lineage (NCBI taxonomy): Eukaryota > Metazoa > Nematoda > Chromadorea > Rhabditida > Metastrongylidae > Angiostrongylus > Angiostrongylus vasorum. Next base: position 1,161,301 of record JADANN010000026.1, on the reverse strand, counting down.
AATGCGCGGATTTCAGCACATCCAGTCCACCTCATAGGCGCCTCAGAGCCTCGCCACGGCACATAATCTCCAACAATGCGCGGATTTCAGCACATCCAGTCCACCTCATAGGCGCCTCAGAGCCTCGCCACGGCACATAATCTCCAACAATGCGCGGATTTCAGCACATCCAGTCCACCTCATAGGCGCCTCAGAGCCTCGCCACGGCACATAATCTCGAAACAATGCGCGGATTTCAGCACATCCAGTCCACCTCATAGGCACCTCAGAGCCTCGCCACGGCACATAATCTCCAACAATGCGCGGATTTCAGCACATCCAGTCCACCTCATAGGCGCCTCAGAGCCTCGCCACGGCACATAATCTCCAACAATGCGCGGATTTCAGCACATCCAGTCCACCTCATAGGCACCTCAGAGCCTCGCCACGGCACATAATCTCCAACAATGCGCGGATTTCAGCACATCCAGTCCACCTCATAGGCGCCTCAGAGCCTCGCCACGGCACATAATCTCCAACAATGCGCGGATTTCAGCACATCCAGTCCACCTCATAGGCGCCTCAGAGCCTCGCCACGGCACATAATCTCCAACAATGCGCGGATTTCAGCACATCCAGTCCACCTCATAGGCGCCTCAGAGCCTCGCCACGGCACATAATCTCCAACAATGCGCGGATTTCAGCACATCCAGTCCACCTCATAGGCACCTCAGAGCCTCGCCACGGCACATAATCTCCAACAATGCGCGGATTTCAGCACATCCAGTCCACCTCATAGGCGCCTCAGAGCCTCGCCACGGCACATAATCTCGAAACAATGCGCGGATTTCAGCACATCCAGTCCACCTCATAGGCGCCTCAGAGCCTCGCCACGGCACATAATCTCCAACAATGCGCGGATTTCAGCACATCCAGTCCACCTCATAGGCACCTCAGAGCCTCGCCACGGCACATAATCTCCAACAATGCGCGGATTTCAGCACATCCAGTCCACCTCATAGGCGCCTCAGAGCCTCGCCACGGCACATAATCTCCAACAATGCGCGGATTTCAGCACATCCAGTCCACCTCATAGGCGCCTCAGAGCCTCGCCACGGCACATAATCTCCAACAATGCGCGGATTTCAGCACATCCAGTCCACCTCATAGGCGCCTCAGAGCCTCGCCACGGCACATAATCTCCAACAATGCGCGGATTTCAGCACATCCAGTCCACCTCATAGGCACCTCAGAGCCTCGCCACGGCACATAATCTCCAACAATGCGCGGATTTCAGCACATCCAGTCCACCTCATAGGCGCCTCAGAGCCTCGCCACGGCACATAATCTCCAACAATGCGCGGATTTCAGCACATCCAGTCCACCTCATAGGCGCCTCAGAGCCTCGCCACGGCACATAATCTCCAACAATGCGCGGATTTCAGCACATCCAGTCCACCTCATAGGCGCCTCAGAGCCTCGCCACGGCACATAATCTCCAACAATGCGCGGATTTCAGCACATCCAGTCCACCTCATAGGCACCTCAGAGCCTCGCCACGGCACATAATCTCGAAACAATGCGCGGATTTCAGCACATCCAGTCCACCTCATAGGCACCTCAGAGCCTCGCCACGGCACATAATCTCCAACAATGCGCGGATTTCAGCACATCCAGTCCACCTCATAGGCGCCTCAGAGCCTCGCCACGGCACATAATCTCCAACAATGCGCGGATTTCAGCACATCCAGTCCACCTCATAGGCACCTCAGAGCCTCGCCACGGCACATAATCTCCAACAAATGCGCGGATTTCAGCACATCCAGTCCACCTCATAGGCGCCTCAGAGGCCTCGCCACGGCACATAATCTCGCAACAATGCGCGGATTTCAGCACATCCAGTCCACCTCATAGGCACCTCAGAGCCTCGCCACGGCACATAATCTCCAACAATGCGCGGATTTCAGCACATCCAGTCCACCTCATAGGCGCCTCAGAGCCTCGCCACGGCACATAATCTCCAACAATGCGCGGATTTCAGCACATCCAGTCCACCTCATAGGCGCCTCAGAGCCTCGCCACGGCACATAATCTCCAACAATGCGCGGATTTCAGCACATCCAGTCCACCTCATAGGCGCCTCAGAGCCTCGCCACGGCACATAATCTCGAACAATGTGCGGATTTCAGCACATCCAGTCCACCTCATAGGCACCTCAGAGCCTCGCCACGGCACATAATCTCGAACAATGCGCGGATTTCAGCACATCCAGTCCACCTCATAGGCGCCTCAGAGCCTCGCCACGGCACATAATCTCCAACAATGCGCGGATTTCAGCACATCCAGTCCACCTCATAGGCGCCTCAGAGCCTCGCCACGGCACATAATCTCGAAACAATGCGCGGATTTCAGCACATCCAGTCCACCTCATAGGCACCTCAGAGCCTCGCCACGGCAAATAATCTCCAACAATGCGCGGATTTCAGCACATCCAGTCCACCTCATAGGCGCCTCAGAGCCTCGCCACGGCACATAATCTCGAAACAATGTGCGGATTTCAGCACATCCAGTCCACCTCATAGGCGCTCTCAGAGCCTCGCCACGGCACATAATCTCGAACAATGCGCGGATTTCAGCACATCCAGTCCACCTCATAGGCGCCTCAGAGGCTTGCCACGGCATATCACGTCGAATAATGCGCGGATTTCAGCACATCCAGTCCACCTCATAGGCACCTCAGAGCCTCGCCACGGCACATAATCTCCAACAATGCGCGGATTTCAGCACATCCAGTCCACCTCATAGGCACCTCAGAGCCTCGCCACGGCACATAATCTCCAACAATGCGCGGATTTCAGCACATCCAGTCCACCTCATAGGCGCCTCAGAGCCTCGCCACGGCACATAATCTCCAACAATGCGCGGATTTCAGCACATCCAGTCCACCTCATAGGCGCCTCAGAGGCTCGCCACGGCACATCATCGTCGAACAATGCGCGGATTTCAGCACATCCAGTCCACCTCATAGGCACCTCAGAGCCTCGCCACGGCACATAATCTCCAACAATGCGCGGATTTCAGCACATCCAGTCCACCTCATAGGCACCTCAGAGGCTCGCCACGGCACATAATCTCGAACAATGTGCGTGATTTCAGCACATCCAGTCCACCTCATAGGCGCCTCAGAGGCTTGCCACGGCATATCACGTCGAACAAATGTGCGGATTTCAGCACATCCAGTCCACCTCATAGGCAGCTCAGAGCCTCGCCACGGCACATCAATCGTCGAACAATGTGCGGATTTCAGCACATCCAGTCCACCTCATAGGCGTCTCAGAGGCTCGCCACGGCACATCACGTCGAACATGTGCGGATTTCAGCACATCCAGTCCACCTCATAGGCGCCTCAGAGGCTCGCCACGGCACGTAATCCTCGAAAATGCGCCGATTTCAGCACATCCAGTCTACTCATAGGCGCTCTAAGAGGCTTCGCCACGTCACATCACGTCGAACAAACGTGCGGATTTCCAGCACATCCAGTCCACCTCATAGGCGCCCTCAGAGTCTCGCCACGGCATATCACGTCGAACAACGCGCGGATTTCAGCACATCCAGTCTACCTCATAGGGAGCCTCAGAGGCTCGCCACGTCACATCACGTCGAACAACGTGCGGATTTCAGCACATCCAGTCCACCTCATAGGCGCTCCAAGAGGCTCGCCACGTCACATCACGCTCGAACAACGTGCGGATTTCAGCACATCCAGCTCCACCTCATAGGCGCCTCAGAGGCTCGCGGCACGCTATATCACGTCGAAACAACGTGCGGATTTCAGCACATCCAGTCCACCTCATAGGCGCCTCAGGGGCTCGCCACGGCACATCAATCTCGAACAATGTGCGGATTTCAGCACATCCAGTCTACCTCATAGGCGTCTAAGAGGCTCGCCACGTCACATCACGTCGAACAAAGTGCGGATTTCAGCACATCCAGTCCACCTCATAGGCGCCTCCAGAGGCTCGCCACGGCACATCATCGTCGAACAAATGTGCGGATTTCAGCACATCCAGTCCACCTCATAGGCGCCTCAGAGGCTCGCCACGTCACATCACGTCGAACAACGTGCGGATTTCAGCACAATCCAGTCCACCTCATAGGCGTCTCAGAGGCTCGCCACGTCACATCACGTCGAACAAACGTGCGGATTTCAGCACATCCGGTCCCACCTCATAGGCGCCTCAGGAGGCTCGCCACGGCACATCATCTCGAAAATGTGCGGATTTCAGCACATCCAGTCCACCTCATAGGCGCCTCAGAGGCTCGCCACGGCACATAATCTCGAAACAATGTGCGGATTTCAGCACATCCATTCGCACCTCATAGGCGCCTCAGAGGCTCGCCACGACACATCACGTCGAACAAACGTGCAGATTTCAGCACGTCCAGTCCACCTCATAAGCCGCCTCAGAGGCTTGCAAACGGCATATCATGTCGAACAACGTGCGGATTTCAGCACATCCAGTCCACCTCATAGGAGCTCTCAGAGGCTCGCCACGTCACATAATCGTCGAACAACGTGCGGATTTCAGCACATCCAGTCTACCTCATAGGCGCTAAGAGGCTCGCCACGTCACATCACGTCGAACAACGTGCGGATTTCAGCATATCCAATCCACCTCATAGGCGCCCTCAGAGGCTCGCCACGTCACATCACGTCGAACAAAGTGCAGATTTCAGCATATCCAATCCACCTCATAGGCGCCTCAGAGGCTCGCCACGGCACGTAATCTCGAAACAAATGTGCGGATTTCAGCACATCCAGTCTAGCTCATAGGCGTCTAAGAGGCTCGCCACGTCACATCACGTCGAACAACGTGCGGAATTCAGCATATCCAATCCACCTCATAGGCGCCTCAGAGGCTTGCAACGGCGTATCACGTCGAACAACGTGCGGATTTCAGCATATCCAAACCACCTCATAGGAGCCTCAGAGGCTCGCCACGGCACATAATCTCGAACAATGTGCGGATTTCAGCACATCCAGTCTACCTCATAGGCGCCTAAGAGGCTCGCCACGTCACATCACGTCGAACAAAGTGCAGATTTCAGCACATCCAGTCCACCTCATAGGCGCCTCAGAGGCTCGCCACGTCACATCACGTCGAACAACGTGCGGATTTCAGCACATCCAGTCCACCTCATAGGCGTCTAAGAGGCTCGCCACGTCACATCACGTCGAACAAAGTGCAGATTTCAGCATATCCAATCCACCTCATAGGCGCCTCAGAGGCTTGCCACGGCACGTCATCGTCGAACAAACGTGCGGATTTCAGCACATCCAGACCACCTCATAGGCGTCTAAGAGGCTCGCCACGTCACATCACGTCGAACAACGTGCGGATTTCAGCACATCCAGTCTACCTCATAGGCGTCTCAAGAGGCTCGCCACGTCACATCACGTCGAACAAACGTGCGGATTTCAGCATATCCAATCCACCTCATAGGCGCCTCAGAGGCTCGCCACGGCACATCACTCTCGAAAAATGTGCGGATTTCAGCACATCCAGTCCACCTCATAGGCGCCTCAGAGGCTCGCCACGGCACATCAATCTCGAACAAAGTGCGGATTTCAGCACATCCAATCCACCTCATAGGCGCCTCAGAGGCTTGCCACGGCACATCATCTCGAACAATGTGCGGATTTCAGCACATCCAGTCCACCTCATAGGCAGCCTCAGAGGCTCGCCACGACACATCATCGTCGAACAATGTGCGGATTTCAGCACATCCAGTCCACCTCATAGGCGCCTCAGAGGCTCGCCACGTCACATCACGTCGAACAACGTGCGGATTTCAGCACATCCAGTCCACCTCATAGGCGCCTCAGAGGCTCGCCACGGCACATCACGTCGAACAACGTGCGGATTTCAGCACATCCAGTCCACCTCATAGGCGCCTCAGAGGGCTCGCCACGGCACATCACTCTCGAACAACGTGCGGAATTTCAGCACATCCAGTCCACCTCATAGGCGCCTCAAGAGGCTCGCCACGTCACATCACGTCGAACAAAGTGCAGATTTCAGCATATCCAATCCACCTCATAGGCGCCTCAGAGGCTTGCCACGGCACATCACGTCGAACAACGTGCGGATTTCAGCACATCCAGACCACCTCATAGGCGCCTAAGAGGCTCGCCACGTCACATCACGTCGAACAACGTGCGGATTTCAGCACATCCAGTCTACCTCATAGGCGTCTAAGAGGCTCGCCACGTCACATCACGTCGAACAAAGTGCAGATTTCAGCATATCCAATCCACCTCATAGGCGCCTCAGAGGCTCGCCACGGCACGTAATCTCGAAAAATGTGCGGATTTCAGCACATCCAGTCTACCTCATAGGCGTCTCAGAGGCTCGCCACGTCACATCACGTCGAACAACGTGCGGATTTCAGCACATCCAGTCTACCTCATAGGCGTCTAAGAGGCTCGCCACGTCACATCACGTCGAACAACGTGCGGATTTCAGCACATCCAGTCTACCTCATAGGCGGTTAAGGGGCTCGCCACGTCACATCACTTCGAACAACGTGCGGAATTCAGCATATCCAATCCACCTCATAGGCGCCTCAGAGGCTCGCCACGGCACATAATCTCGAACAATGTGCGGATTTCAGCACATCCAGTCGCACCTCACAGGCACCTCAGAGCCTCGCCACGGCACATCACGTCGAACAACGTGCGGATTTCTAGCACATCCAGTCCACCTCATAGGGCGCCTCAGAGGCTTGCAACGGCGTATCACGTCGAACAACGTGCGGATTTCAGCACATCCAGTCCACCTCATAGGCGTTCAAGAGGCTCGCCACGTCACATCACGTCGAACAACGTGCGGATTTCAGCACATCCAGTCTACCTCATAGGCGGTCTAAGAGGCTCGCCACGTCACATCACGCTCGAACAAACGTGCGGAATTCAGCATATCCAATCCACCTCATAGGCGCCTCAGAGGCTCGCCACGGCATATCACGTCGAACATGCAGATTTCAGCATATCCAATCCACCTCATAGGCGCCTCAGAGGCTCGCCACGGCACGTAATCTCGAAACAAATGTGCGGATTTCAGCACATCCAGTCTAGCTCATAGGCGTCTAAGAGGCTCGCCACCTCACATCACGTCGAACAACGTGCGGAATTCAGCATATCCAATCCACCTCATAGGCGCCTCAGAGGCTTGCAACGGCGTATCACGTCGAACAACGTGCGGATTTCAGCATATCCAACCACCTCATAGGAGCCTCAGAGGCTCGCCACGTCGTCACATCACGTCGAACAACGTGCGGATTTCAGCACATCCAGTCTACCTCATAGGCGTCTAAGAGGCTCGCCACGTCACATCACGTCAGAACAACGTGCGGATTTCAGCACATCCAGTCCACTTCATAGGCGTCTGATAGGCTCGCCACGTCACATCACGTCGAACAACGTGCGTGGAATTCAGCATATCCAATCCACCTCACAGGCGCCTCAGAGACTTGCCACCGCATTTCACGTCGAACAAAGTGCAGATTTCAGCACGTCCAGACCACCTCATAGGCGTCTAAGAGGCTCGCCACGTCACATCACGTCGAACAACGTGCTGGATTTCAGCACTATCCAGTCTACCTCATAGGCGTCTAAGAGGCTCGCCACGTCACATCACGTCGAACAAAGTGCAGATTTCAGCGCATATCCAATCCACCTCATAGGCGCCTCAGAGGCTCGCCACGGCACGTAATCTCGAAAAATGTGCTTATTTCAGCACATCCAGTCCACCTCATAGGCGTCTAAGAGGCTCGCCACGTCACATCACGTCGAACAAAGTGCAGATTTCAGCATATCCAATCCACCTCATAGGCGCCTCAGAGGCTTGCAACGGCGCATCACGTCGAACAACGTGCGGATTTCAGCATATCCAAACCACCTCATAGGAGCCTCAGAGGCTCGCCACGTCACATCATCGTCGAACAACGTGCGGATTTCAGCACATCCAGTCTCACCTCCCATAGGCGTCTCAAGAGGCTCGCCACGTCACATCACGTCGAACAACGTGCGGATTTCAGCACATCCAGTCTACCTCATAGGCGTCTAAGAGGCTCGCCACGTCACATCACGTCGAACAACGTGCGGATTTCAGCACATCCAGTCTACCTCATAGGCGGTTAAGGGGCTCGCCACGTCACATCACTTCGAACAACGTGCGGAATTCAGCATATCCAATCCACCTCATAGGCGCCTCAGAGGCTCGCCACGTCACATCACGTCGAACAAAGTGCAGATTTCAGCATATCCAATCCACCTCATAGGCGCCTCAGAGGCTCGCCACGGCACGTAATCTCGAAAAATGTGCGGATTTCAGCACATCCAGTCTACCTCATAGGCGCCTCAGAGGCTCGCCACGGCACATCATCGTCGAACAACGTGCGGATTTCAGCACATCCAGTCCACCTCATAGGCGTCTCAGAGGCTCGCCACGTCACATCAATCGTCGAACAAAGTGCAGATTTCAGCACATCCAATCCACCTCATAGGCGCCTCAGAGGCTCGCCACGGCACATAATCTCGAAAAATGTGCGGATTTCAGCACATCCAGTCCACCTCATAGGCGCCTCAGAGGCTTGCCACGGCACACAATCTCGAACAATGTGCGGATTTCAGCACATCCAGTCCACCTCATAGGCGCCTCAGTTGTTCGCCGCGGCACATAATCTCGAAAAATGTGCGGAATTCAGCACATCCAGTCCACCTCATAGGCGCCTCAGAGACTTGCCACGGCACACAATCTCGAACAATGTGCGGATTTCAGCACATCCAGTCCACCTCATAGGCGCCTCAGAGGCTTGCCACGGCACACAATCTCGAACAATGTGCGGATTTCAGCACATCCAGTCCACCTCATAGGCGCCTCAGAGACTTGCCACGGCACACAATCTCGAAAAATGTGCGGATTTCAGCACATCCAGTCCACCTCATAGGCGCCTCAGAGACTTGCCACGGCACACAATCTCGAACAATGTGCGGATTTCAGCACATCCAGTCCGCCTAATAGGCGCCTCAGTGGCTCACCGCGGCACACAATCTCGAACAATGTGCGGATTTCAGCACGTCTAGTCCACCTCATAGGCGCCTCAGAGGCTTGCCACGGCACACAATCTCGAACAATGTGCGGATTTCAGCACATCCAGTCCACCTCATAGGCGCCTCAGAGGCTTGCCACGGCACACAATCTCGAACAATGTGCGGATTTCAGCACATCCAGTCCACCTCATAGGCGCCTCAGAGGCTCGCCACTGCACATAATCTCGAAAAATGTGCGGATTTCAGCACATCCAGTCCACCTCATAGGCGCCTCAGAGACTTGCCACGGCACACAATCTCCAACAATGTGCGGATTTCAGCACATCTAGTCCACGTCAAAGCCGCCTTAGAGGCTCTCCACGGCACTTCACCTCGAATAATGCGCGGAATTCAGCGCATCCAGTCCACCTCATAGGCGCCTCAGAGGCTCGCCACGGCACACAATCTCGAACAATGTGCGGATTTCAGCACATCCAGTCCACCTCATAGGCGCCTCAGAGGCTCGCCACGGCACACAATCTCGAACAATGTGCGGATTTCAGCACATCCAGTCCACCTCATAGGCGCCTCAGAGACTCGCCACGGCACATAATCGTCGAACAAATGTGCGGATTTCAGCACATCCAGTCCACCTCATAGGCGCCTCAGAGACTTGCCACGGCACACAATCTCGAACAATGTGCGGATTTCAGCGCATCCAGTCCACCTCATAGGCGCCTCAGAGGCTTGCAACGGCATAACATCTCGAACAACGTGCGGATTTCAGCACATCCAGTCCACCTCATAGGACGCCTCAGTGGCTCGCCACGGCACATAATCTCGAACAATGTGCGGATTTCAGCACATCCAGTCCACCTCATAGGCGCCTCAGAGACTTGCCACGGCATATCACGTCGAACAAAGTGCAGATTTCAGCACGTCCAGACCACCTCATAGGCGCCTCAGAGGCTTGCAACGGCGTATCACGTCGAACAATGTGCGGATTTCAGCACATCCAGTCTACCTCATAGGCGTCTGAGAGGCTCGCCACGTCACATCACGTCGAGCAAAGTGCAGATTTCAGCTTGTATTGTCTACCCACTTTCTCACTAAAACTATGACTTAGAAGCAAAAAGCAAAATGTTAATGTGCTGGAACTAAGTGAGTTAATCACATTCCGAAGAGCAAGTAAAGATCTATTGATTGCAAAGCCTACCTTAAGACGTTGTCCACGATTCTAAACATGAGCAATGCTAAACTATCCATGTCCATATACTAGAAACTAAATGAGCTGTCTGCCGTGCCAATTCAAGAAAATAGCACAATTATAAAACGAAGGCAGCTTTTTCAAGAACAACTTTAAAGAGTCGAAACAAAAGATTGAGAAGAAAAGATGTGTTCCTCATATGTGTTTGGGGTTTCATTGAGCACAAAGTATAGCTAATAGATATTTATATAACTAGTAAAAAATTTTGAGAGAACTTTTCTACCCCCCCTTAAAGGATAAAGGATAAAGCTCTCGGCGTTGATCAGAACCTGAGGGACGCGCCATGCATTCGACTTCACTAAGTATTATCGGAGGTGATTGACTGCATATCTGGTCTTTACAATAACTCGCGGTGGTCTGCCGATGTATCGAGCCAGTGCTGCTATTCTCCCAGACAAGTCTGCTACCAGTTTGTCGACCCCGAAGGGATGGAAGGCTTGGTGGGCGATGGGTGCTGGGTTGATTGGGAACGAGAATCGAAGAAAGGCAAAAGTGTGAAGAAATAAAGTGCGTCACCGTATAGTTCAGTCACTTTGAACTAACTATTTTGAAAATATGAGAAAAAAACCCATGACAAGCACTGGTGCTTGTATGTAAAGAATGATATTCGTAGCAGGAATATTGAGGTTGAGTCTGTATATAAATGCATTATAAAGTTTGGAATCATTTATAGTTGTAATAAAAGGCTTCACAGCTGTTTATAAAAAACAAACTCTGCTGAAGCACACTAATGAATGCATACTCAGCGAGTACCTAGCCACTCAGAAGAAGCATACTCAATGATTTATCATATTCGGTTAGCCTAATCTCTGATGGATGCGCCATGCATTTGACTTCATGCAGCATCGTTAGAGGTGAATGAATAAATATCTGGCCTTTGCAATAACTTCCGGTGGCCTACCGATGTGTCAATTTAGTGTTGCCGCTCCACAGCAAGTCTGGCACCAGTTTCCTCATCCTGGAGGGATATGAATTTTGCTCAGCCTAGGGAACGGAATCGAGCTCATGTGTATTGAAGGGCGTCTCTAACTACTGTAGTACATGTGCCCTTTCACTGCACTGTGTAACCTATCGCGTTGGCAGTCGAGTTACTTGAGCGGGCATCGGTAAATCTTTAATTTTTTCCCTTTCGCAAGCAAGAGTAACCCAGTGAGTTCTTCTTGCTCTTCTAGGCTTTTCGTGAAGAACCATGACCATCGGGTCGGTGGTCTTCCTGCAGTACGTTTGATATTCCGAGCAATCCATTCGATAACGGCTCTTGTCCATCGATTGTTTCATACGCACTACGTGTCTGGCCAACCTTATCTTCGACTGTTTTGCGCCAAGAACGGCATCTTTGATTTTTGATCATTAACGCAAGTCGAAGCTTCTGATCTCTTCCATTAAAGGTGTGACAGGGGGATACTCCTAGCATCTTTGAAGAGGAAGAAGACGAAACCGTCGAAACGTTAGCCGAACAAAGATCGTATATAGGCCTCGTGTAAACCTATCAAAAAGATAATACTCCTAGCATCGTTCTTTCGACAATGCGCTCAATAAAGCTGAGCGATCTTTCATCTTGTTAACGTAGCGACCAGGTTGCTGACGCTTACGTTGAGGCAGTAAGTACCGTGGAATTGGAAATGTGAGCGCCGCCGAGTTGGGTGTTCTTTGCTCTACTCGCTACATCCTCAACGCTCTTGAAAGCTTTTGCTCAACTCTGGAGCTAAGTCGTTCATCATGCTGATTTCCCGACCTAGATAAATTCCGGTGAGCGTGAAAGGGGCATACGAAAAAAGTCCGTTTCTAATGAACATCGTTTTTGTGAGATTTAGTGGAAGATGAATGTTTCCACAGGCTTTAGCAAGTCTGCTAGCATTCGTTCCGCTTGGCTAATGTTTGCTGTTACAAGAACGGTGTCATCAGCTAAGCGATGATGGGATAATTGCAGACCATCAGTTTTCTTTCCCACGCTGTCTCACATCCCGTTAACTGTGTCGTTGCAGAAATGGCAACATAATGTTGTCAACATCGTCGAAGATTATAATCAACAGATTAAGAGTCATTGAAATCTTGAAAAACTGCGATATGACGCTTACGTATCATATTTCTCTTTGTTATTTCAACGAATATCTGATTTTTCGATAATTACTGATAATTCCTCTCTCACCGGACTATCTTGGGATTGAGAACATGAAGAATTCCTGAAGAAGATATTCTGCCTTGTCACCCGAAGGCATATATGGCTTTGGCACTCACTGCCCTGCATTTTCTCGACTTCATACCTATTGGAAATGTAATTCTGCTGAGAATAAAGTACGTGCTTCTAATAAAACATTCCCATTATTCGAAAACGAAGCGTTGAGTCGGAAAAGACACTCCATGGGCTCTAAGCATCACAATTTTTTTCGTATGAAAAACGTATATGAAATGTGTAGAACCAATTTTTTCCCCATTTAACTTTCGTTTCAAGCTGGAATAGGGCCTTTCGAAGCTGAGGGGAGCAACTGTTCCTGGGAAACTTGCACTGAGATCAGATCGTGCTATTTATTAGGTGTTAACGTGAGATGCAATCAATCGCGTAGGTGGTCTGTTACTTGCGTCGAATTGATCATGTGTCCAGGTGATAATCGGAGTGTTTACATTGGTGTGTTGCAACAAAAATCCTTTTATAATCAATAATGAGAAGTGCAGGGGCGTGAAGAATTCAGTAGTCATGACATTGGAAGAAACGGTGGCAGAAATGGTTTGTAGATTGCCATTCGGCTGAGCTTGTAGCGCTGGGAAGAGTGGCGACGCGAGATGACCAGTTGTGTTCACATTGAAGGACATCTAGATGGAAAACATAGTTTAAAAAAGGAACGAAAAAGTACTAGAGAGAAACAGCATTTTGCACAAAATATATACTTCTTAAGAATTTTGATGGTGAAGTACTATTACTTTCAAAGAAGAGAAACCTAAAACGTCAGCATGGAAAGTTATGGACGCGCATGCCTTCGAAAGGGTATTCTTAAAACTGGGCAGAAAAGATCGTGGCTTCACATTCATCTATGGATAGGCGCCGCCACCTCAAATTGATCCTTTCAACCACGAACAAACTTTCTCGTCTTTCTCATTCTTTTATTTTTTTATTCTTTCTCGTGATTTTTAAGTAGTGCTAAAAACCGTGAAAAACTGATAGTATCTAGGCAGTAGGATTTTTTTGATGGCGTTACCACATCGAAATCCGCCTGCTAAATAATTTTCCTCCCGCCGATATATCGCGAGAATCGCTACCACCGTAGCGATCGCTACCATCCTGGAATAATCTTAGTCATAGGACTGCAAACACGCCTACCATTCAGAAAGAAGAGAGGGAAACTAATACACAGGGTCATTTATGATTGTTCAATCCTGTGCCCATGGCACCAAGGAGGTCCCCCACATGAGGGATCTCGAGCCGGTTAGTCGCGAGACTACGTGCTGCGTCCCCATGGTGGCGTATAGAGAGTTAATCGCGGACAAAAAGCGGCCGTATGTTTCTCTTAGAGGTGCATCCAGGGGGATGGACTCGTTGTTTCTGCTGCGCCAAATTGGCACATATTTTCCGTATTTACCAGGCGTATTCACGCATGCGAGTGTGGGTGCATTCAAGTCTATGCGGTTCGTATTCTACTAGTCAATTCGGTCAGAAGCCTGCAATCAAGTGACAGGAAAATATATGGAGGCGGTTAAGAGTCGCCTCCAACAAATAAGCTCCATGTCCACTCTGGGAGAGCCTGGCAAACTACCCGTGAGTACACCTAGCCCTCCCATTCAGAATTTAGCAACCTATACGTGGATGACAAAATGCTAAACACAGTAGAAGAAACGGGCGTCATTCTCCTGACCCCGAAAGAGCCCCTCAATTCGGCATCGTTAAGTAGGACGAGTACGAAGAGTCTGCTAAAATTTCAGCGCCAATGGCAGCTGTCTGGATTGCAAAGAATTAAGGTGACGATGTATACCTACAATGCACGTACACTTGCATCCGAGTCCTCCATAGAAAACTTGCTAATGTAAGCAAGAAGGATAAGGTACGACGTCGTCGGCCCTGGCCGAGATGAGACGACGCCACCCATTCAACGGCGTCTATGACACCGGAGAACAACTGTTCCTCGGAACATGCGACAATAGAGGAGATGGCAGCGTCGGCGTTCTCGTCAACACGAGTTCGTCCATGGACATCGATTCATCCGAACAACTTAAAACCCGGATCGGACGTCTACGATTGAAGAGAAGTAGATCAACACTGGCTTTGACAATCTTCGTCGTTCACACGCCGGCATGAAACTATGACGAAAAGTAAGTCGAAACGTTCTATATGGACTAATAGAAGCTCTACAGAGAAGACCTATATTCTTCAAGCTCGTCATTGGAGATTTCAACGCTAAGACCGGACTAAGAAGATCGTCTGAAGAATGCCACATTGGGACCCACGGGTTAGAGTGCAACGGACAGGTTGAGTGGTTCTCTGATTTTATCATGACGACCAAAACCATCCATAGTGACTCGCAGTTCCAGAAGTCCCACCCTCAACGATGGACGTGGGAGTTTCCCAGTGGAGAGTACCACAACGAAATGGGCCACATCACAGTAAACCGAAGGTTTGCGTAACCGATGTCGCCGTTGTCATGATTCTACACGGGATCGAACGACCGTCTTCTTGGTGCTAGATACCATTTCTCGCAAAGAGGAAAGAAAGCCGCTAAATTCAAAAAACAGTCCCAAAACCGCTATAAACTGGGACTCATTCAACTCATTAGTGGCCCGTTGGGAAGATACCGCTTTTGATAATATCGACGGGGAATGCGATTGGTTCATTCAACACTTCACGTTAGTGATATGAAAGCTGAGAGTTCGAAGGTCACCAAGAAACGTCCGTCTCCAGAAACTCTCGAGGTGATACGCCAGCGTGGAATCTCACGATATGCGGGCAACCGCGAACTAACGTCTGTAGTTGCAAATCAATGAAGACAGGCAGTGAAAGAAGATCTTAAAGAGAGAAGAGCAGAAGCAATGGTCGAAGCTGCACTGCAGAGGCTGGGAAAAGCATTCGCAAAGCCCTCCGAACCCTCGCCAAATTCAAGACCAGGACGATTGCACTCCGATGCCCAGACGGAACAGTTACAGCGTCCAGAAAAGCAATGGAGAAAATCATTCACGAATACTACTCAGACCTCTTCGATTCCCACGTCAACTTTCTGTCATATGAAGTAAGGGAGGATGGATATGTTGCACCAGCGGTTCTCTCTTCCGAAATCCAAAATGCCGTTTCTTCGGTGAAAAATCGAACAGCTCCAGCTCAGAAGAGGATAAGATCTGAACACCTGAAGAACCTTCCGCTAGTTCTCATCAGCACACTGGCTCGGTTCTTCACACGTTACCTGTCCGAATACAAGGTCCTTATTCACTGGATGATCAGCAAGACCGTATTGTTGTTCAAGAAGTGTGACCTGCATGATATCGGCAGCTATCGCCCATCTGTTTGCTGGCTGTCGTCTACAATCGTCATCCTAAATAGGACTGACAGAACACTGGACGAAGGGCAGCGATGTGAGCAAGCAGGGTTTCAAAAACGATTTAGTACGGTGGAACACATGAACACTCTAACACGTCTCATTGAAGTATCGCGAGAGTAGATAAGACCGCTCTGTCTCACTCTTATCGATTTAAAAAAGGTCTTTGACTCAGATGAGATAGAAACAGTACTGGAAGTCCTTGATAGTCTGGGAGTCCCAACTCAGTACATAAAGCTTCTTCGTGAGTTGTACAAAAACTTCACAATCAAGATATCACCATTCTCCAACGATATTAACATCGACGTTAAAACAGGGGGGCAGGCAAGGCGATGCTGTGTCGCCAAAATTATTTGTCGCCACCCTCGAGAACATCATGAGATCATTGGAATGGACAACATGAGAGAGAAAAATCGATGGTCGGCAATTACATCATCTTCGCTTTGCTGATGACATCGTCCATATAACACCAAACATTAGCCAAGCGGGACGAATGGTTGCTGACTTTGATAAGGCATGTGGAAGGATTGGTCTTCGACTAAACCATACAAAAACGATGTTCATGAGGAACGGATTGGATTCGTATTCCCCATTGGAGCCCAACGGAACGAATATCTCCGAATGCTCTAGTTATGTTTATCTAGGTCGGGAAATCAACATGATGAACCACTTAGCTCCAGTGTACAGCGGAAGGAAACGAGCGGCTTGGGAGTTTTCAAGAGCATCCAGGCCTGAAAACGATTTTATAAAAATCTACGCAATGATACAAAAAAAGCGGAGTACTTGATCCCCAGATAATCGATCATCCATGCCGTCATGCTACCATTGAAAAAAACAGTAACCATCACTATAGCCGCAGTAGTCGAACATATTATCTGCAAATCAAGTGTTTAGATGAAGAAGTATTAAGTAATATATTAAGTAATAAAGGATAAAGGACAAAGCTTTCGGCGTTGATCAATCCCCTGAGGGATGCATTCGACTTCATTAAGTATCACTGGAGGTGACTGAATGCATATCTGGCCCTTATAATGACTCGCGGTGGCCTACCGATGTTACGAGCCAGGGCTACCATCCTTCCAGACAAATCTGGTACCAATTTGCCGACACCGGAGAGATGGAAGTCTTGGTGAGCATGGGCGCGGGGATCGATTCCACGTGTGTCGCAGTGGCGCCTCCAACCACTGCGCCAAGTAATATGACACTAAGATGAAATTCTCTATTTCGAATAAATCACAAGTGCAAGAGAAATGACGACGATTCCCTGAGAAATTATTCAATTAAACCGCTTTATTACTTATACATATATAAGCTGTTGGAACTTACAACGATCAAAAAACTGCTCGGAACTGTATGAAAATAACACCTGAGAAACAAATATATGGACCACAATAAAAAAAGTCCGTACTTCTAGTACTGCAAAACAGTACCGCCAGATAAAAACTGCCCAGTCGTCTTGAAAATATTCCCGACATGAAAGTTGTTTTTGTATTAATCCATGAATGTCATTTTCAAAGTTATATATGAATTAAACCTCCCAACGGTATACCGCCTCATCGTGGCTGGGAGGTGTTTCTTGGTGTCGGACTGCGATGTACAGCGGTGGATTCGTTCCCTCTGCAGGTCTCCCAAGCTGAGAAGGAGTTCGGCGTTTCCATCAGAAAGCCTAGCTAAGATAAACCAATACTCAGGATCCACCACCGTCCTAGTATCAAAGTCCCATGGTGGCAAATCTCCCTCTTATCCACAAGGGCTGCGACTGCCTATCGTGGTGACGACCTGGAGCGGACTTTCGCCAGGCTGTCCTCGGGATTGCAGAGAACCACAATGGCTTAACCAGCAAATCTCCCAAAAATGGCGATTGTGCTGAGGCCCGCACAATTAGTGAGGATGGGCCGTTCAAGTATCAAGTATATATGAATTAAAAAATTGAACCCAAGAAAAAAAGGATCCAGAACTTTCCCTACCTCTAAAAAACACCACTTCTTGTACTCTTTTATGCTCTTTGTACTTTTTAATTTATAAGTAACCTGTCTGTTGTCTGTAGCTGTGTTTCCATCCGCCAGAGCAAATGCCATGGCATCACGGAGACCGGCAAAAACAAGCATATGCTGGTATGATATAGGAATACAAGGGCGTCGACGAATGTTTAGTAGGAAACTCAGCGGATAGACGAATAGAGCACGAGATGCGTTTATAGATATCTATAATAAATGTAAGGTAACACTGGTAACACTGTAAAACTCTTACTTGGTATTAGGATACTATATCGATTCCATTCAATAACTCATCTTGACAATATATATTTGCCGCAGTAGACTTCCATTAAGCCCGTTCAGTTTTATGAACCGCTTCCAAATAAACATAAAACGTGATAAAGTATTCGCCTATGTTATGAGTTGTTCTGTTAGATGTCTGCATCTATCTAGGCCCACTCTACTGCTCCTCTATCCCATGACTCCTTTCATTACTTTACTAGCCTATATATGCTTCATTTTGAAAAATTCGAATGTCCTCAAGTCTCGATGTACAACGTAAAGATAATTATACTAGCGGAATGACACTAGCCGAACAGTTCTAAATTTCTGTGCAAAAGCATAGGAAAGAACAACACAATCCCAGATCTTCTCACTTGGTTGTGGAAGAAAGCTAGTAGGAAGGTGGCGAATCTTCCGCCGAAAACAGCGTATTGAGACTCGCATGGTTCCTTGACGCGAAACATTCAAATATAAAGCGTTAGTTCCACAGAACCTTGGAAGGTGATAAAATTCACTTGCCCGTAAGGCAGTTGAGAGACTATAACGTTTTACCATTATGGTCTCAACGACAACTCTTCAGACCAGTTCTTATTTTTCTTAGATTTCCAGCCATTGTTTATTGGAACAAGCTTTAGCTTTCCGCTACTCTAGAGCAACTCCTTCGTGATGTCGTAGATACTACCCACACCCTTGAGTGAAGAACTAAGGCATATTCGGTACAGTTTCAGAAATAATTAATGTTTACTTTTTTCACTTTCAAGCTGACATGAGGTTGTTATCAAACTTTATTCGGCTAATGTCTCGACGACTTCGTATTCTTCACAGCCAGATTGATCTGAGTCGACTGTCTGAGTGGAACGAGCAGGGTGAGCGTCTGTCTGAATTCACGATGACGACCAAGACAATTCACGGTAAGTCGCAATTCCAAAAGCTCCACCCTGAAGCCTGGAAGTGGAAGTCTGCCAATGGAGATTACCTTAATGAAATAAACCACATCATAGCAAATAGAAGGTTATCCCTAACCGATTACGCTGCTGTCCCAAAACTCTGCACGAGATCAAGCCATGGCTTCCTTGGTGCAAGATTTAATTTCTCGTGGAAAGGAGAAAAGGCGACCAAATTCCAAAAGCAACGTGCGGAAACCACTATAAATTGGACTTATTTAAATCATTGGTAAGCTGCAGAGAATATGCCATTCTTCAAAACATCGAAAAAGGTGTACGATCAGCTCATTTAACATCGTCACGTTAGCGTTGTGAAAGCTAAGAGTCCAAAAGCTACGAAGAGACCTCCGTGTAACTCAATAAGCGAATCACTACGACTTTCCATTTCATCGATTGTTTTAAAACATTCGCTTAGATCTGGTGCATATGCAGTGGAAAGGGGCATTTTGCCAAGAATTCATGTTCATGAACTCTTTAGCACCTGTGTAAGTATGAAATTTTCAACGTTGCTTTTTGCTAGCTGGTTACGAAGAATATGCTGCATCTACGCTTTTGTTTATGCAATCTCTTATCAAGTACAACCTTTTACAGAATACAGAAGTTTTTTCGTTTACTCCGTTGATTTTCTCAGTTCTGAAAATGTTCAATCATGGACAAATCACTGCTCATTCACTGATTCACTGGATTGTTGACGATGAGTACGCCGATACAGGACTACATGCAATCCTGACCACTTTGCTGTATAACCTCTAGACCCGTTGATCATCGAGTAACTCGAGCGGGCGCCAATAAATCTTCCATCTTTCACTGTCGCGTGCAAGAGTAGTCCAGTGGGTTCTTCTCGCTTTAGGAACTTGTTGATCACCAACTCTTTCTTCTGGCCTTTTCGTGAAGAACTCTGACCATCGGGTCGGTGGTCTTCGTGCAGTGCGTTTGACATCACGAGGAATCCAATCACTAACGGCTCTTGTCCACCGGTTGTCGTTCATACGCCTTACGTGTCCGTCCTACCTTACCTTCGACTGTTTGGCGTACAGAACAGCATCTTTGATTTTTTATTGTTGGCGCAGGTCGGAGCATCGGAACCCTTCCCTTACTTGCGTGGCACGGGATACTCCCTAGCATCGTCCTTTCGACTGCGGTTCAATAACGCTGAGTGAATTTTCATCCTGTTGATGCAGCGACGAGGTTTCTGACGCACATCGCTTTTGTGAAATTTAGTTGAAGACAATCTTTCCACAGGCCTTACCAAAGTCGGCAAGCATTCGTTTCGCTTTGCTAATATTTAGTGTTATAAGAATGATGTCGTCAGCAAAGCGTAGATGGTGTAATTGCCGATCATCGATGCCCAGTCCCATGTTGTCCTATTCCAGGGTTCGCATGACGTTCTCGAAGGTGGAGGAAAATAATTTTGTCGAAACGGTATCGCCTTCTGTAATCCCTCTTTTAACGTCGATGGTAATATCGTAATAAAATGCTGGTATTTTCGTCGCGAAATCTTTGTACAGCTCACAAAGAATCTTTACAAATTGAGTAGGGACTCCCCTGACTGTCAAGGGGATTGCAATACTGCCTCTCTCTCTCAGTTGAGTCAAAGGTCGTCGTTAAATAGATAGAAGTGAGACAGAGCAGTCTTTTGTATTCTCGTGACACTTCATTGAGTCTTGTTATCGCGTGGTTGTGGTCCATCGCACCAAATCCTTTTCGAAACCCCTGCCTGCTCAGATGAATTTCTTTCGTCCAGTGTTCTATCATTTCCGTTTAGCATGACTCTAGTGAAAGACTTGTAGACGACGGGCAATAATCAAATTGGGCTATGATACCGAAATTGTGGAATTCACCCTTCCTGAACAATAGCACGGTCCCGCTGGTCTTCCAGTGAGTAGGGACCTTGCATTCAGACAGGTAACGTGTGAAGAACCTAGCCAGTCGGTTTACAAGGGCAAGCCGAAGGTTTTTTCAGGTGTTCAGATTTTGTCAAGTCCTGACATGGTGATGTCCGATTTTTCACAGAGGAAATGGCATATTCGATTTCGTAAGGCAGAATTGGTGGTACAACATATCCATCCTCCTTTGTTTCACATGAGCGAAGGAGGTCTTGCTCACTGAAGAGATCTCAGTAGAAACCGTGAATGATTTTCATCATTCCTTTGTGGACGCTGTTACTGTTCCGTCTGGTTGTCGGAGTGCAATCGTTTTGGTTTTTGTAGTTGGGGAAGCTTCTGTGTACTTTCATACTGTTTTTCACAGCCCCTGCAGCTTCGATCACAACTGCCGCTCTTCTCTCTTTAAGGCCTTCTTTTATCCCCTGTCTGCACTGTTTCTATGTTCCGACGCGAGTGGCCGGTTCCTTGTAGCTCGCGCGATTCATCGCTGGCGTATGAGCTCAAATGTTCCTGCACACGGAAGTCTCTTGGTAGCTTTTTGGACTCTTAGCTTTCACATCGCTAACGTGACGGTGTTAAATGAGCTGATCGTATACCTTTTCGATGTTTTGAAGAATGGCATATTCTCTGCAGCTTACCAATGATTTAAATAAGTCCAATTTATAGTGGTTTCCGCACGTTGTTTTTGGAATTTGGTCGCCTTTTCTCCTTTCCACGAGAAATTAAATCTTGCACCAAGGAAGCCATGGCTTGATCTCGTGCAGAGTTTTGGGACAGCAGCGTAATCGGTTAGGGATAACCTTCTATTTGCTATGATGTGGTTTATTTCATTAAGGTAATCTCCATTGGCAGACTTTCACTTCCAGGGTTCAGGGTGGAGCTTTTGGAATTGCGACTTACCGTGAATTGTCTTGGTCGTCATCGTGAATTCAGACAGACGCTCACCCTGCTCGTTCCACTCAAATCCGTGGTTCGCAATGGAACGTTCTTTAGGCGTTTTTCTGGATCTAGCCTAAGCTTTAACTTCACATTTCTACTTCTTCTACACTTAATCTCGTCGCTGAGGACTCAGCACACCACTCGATCTAAATGATGTTAGAATCCGTCATCCAAGGAACTTACTGTCAGCTACCATTTGCTCAAATACTTAGATGACCCGTCTTTACTAGCTGCGCGGGCTCCAGCGTAATTCATTGTTTCGGAATTTCAGGGATTTCACTGATTTAAACATTGCAGTTCCTTGGAGTCCCTATGTCAACCAGACTAGCGTCCCTTGTGCATAAGAGGGATATTTGCCAATATGTGAGTAGTTTGATACCGAGACGGTGGTGGATCCTGTTATTGGTATACTCTTAGGTGTGTTTCCTAATAGAAACGCCAGGCTGTTCCTCAGCATAGGAGACCCAGCTGGTGGTGGGGGATAGAGGATGAATTTCCCCGCTGTACACTGCATCCGGATACCCAGGAACACCTCCCAGCTACATTGCGGCAATGAACCGTTAGGCCACTAATATAACATTGTACAACGTTTTTTATGGACTTTCATTTGTATTTAGTTGGATTGAAACAATAATTTTACTTTCCGCCTTTCCCTAGATTCTTCTATGCTCAAATCATTTTTGTCACTAGGGTTCAGAATCTCCCTGGGTTAAAAACTATCATGTTATAGGCGAAATATTTGAATAGCAAATGCTGAAAGAGTTTTTAGGCTGTCGTACTATGGAATCTTTTCGTCGAAATAACAAATTTGCGTGAAAAAGTATGCAACAGCCTTAAGTGATTGTTTTTGACATAGCCTATCCAGATTTGGATGTCAGTAAAAGGGAAGGAAACGCGACTTCGGGGATTTTTATATTTGGAGCACTTACTGTGCTCTACCACATTTCGTACCACATTTCAGTTATCTTTCCGAACCTTTCACAAAGTCTCTCGTGCAAGCTCATGACTGGTTGCGCTTTTCTGGATACTTGCGCAATGTCTTCATGTTTAAGAAGTGGCCGTTCCTCAGCGACGCGATCAGTAAGGGTATCGCTTACCTGAATTATTGTGAAGCACGTAAAGCGACCTGTTTTAGATCGAAAATCTGCTTTTTGAACACACACATTTACCATGAGCAACAGCTTAACCTGTTCAGTGCAATACTCTGCATTTGTGTGCATTTGCTGGCATATCATGAATCTATTGTCGCTCACACTTAGGATTGGAAATGCCGTGGATTCCATTACAAGCGTAAACTTTGAACACGGTTAAAGCTTCTAGTTTTCGTTCATCAGTGAAAATGTATAAAGTTCCTGTGTGACTGGAATTGTACCGTAACCTTTTTTAACTAATTGTATTGTGTTTTCATTTACACCGATCGTATCGAGAATACGTTGTATATTGTGCTTAAAAGCAAATTTTCCTGGTCTCTAACGCAATAAAGTTACCAGATATGGGGCTGTCAAGCAGGACTTCACAATGAGCCAATTGCATAAGGTCTCCTTAAGAGGTTGACCAATGCTGAACACTTTACCCTTTTACTAGCCGAAAAAACCTATTGTAAAAACGCTGAGGCTTAAATTTAAGTAAAAAGAAAGGAATGGTCACCGAAACATAAAAGCCAAAAGCCATCGGTACTGCTTCGACCTTCGCCTATTGGTGGAAGGCGTAGTGAGCCGTTGTGGAGCCGCTAATCACTTCACCATTATTATAAATGAGAACCACTCGTTGGTTGGTCTTGCTGCGTTTTTCCACGTACAAATCCAAGTTGATAACGATAAGGTTAGTGATGCAAATGCTCTAGTTAATGACTATCAGGTCGCCGTCGCTGACCGGTATTCCATAGTGTTAACCTGCGATTTAAAGGTGGGGTTTTTTCAGTAGTGAGATCGCAAACACACGAACTTTCACACTTCTGCTTGGGATTGCCAAGATAATCATTGTCAGCAATCATTGCTACTGGCTTGGAAGAAACCCAAACGCGAAGTTAATGGCTGCCCACCGATCCATGGGGAGGACCGATGACTGGGCACTTGGGTGGTGGGGGCTGAACAAGTGTTCAACTCTGAGAGCACCACAGATTCGACGTCTTTCCTCACCTTGTTATTCCACTAATCTTTTCCCTAAGTAGCAAAAGAATGAAATAATAAAAGGCCGGCGCTCATTAAAAAAAAATCAGCATAAGAGAAGGAATAGATAAGTACTTGATAGGTGAATTTTGGTTGCACGTGAAGTGCAGTGGCTATCGACACCACGCAATAATAAACTCATTGCGCATGAAGCAACTCTAGGTTGAGTCAATTAAGCCTTCCTCCCATCCTTGCTGCTCACCAAATTGTCCTAAGACTTTTTCTGTGCCATCGTCCATTCAAACGAGCGGGAAAATATTTGTGATAAAATCCTGTGAACGCTAGAGCTATCTATATTCTATAGATAATCAACTTGGCTGGCATTTAACTCACGTAAAAGATACCGTCCTTTAGGAACTTTCGGAGCTCAAAGGTCAATGCGGTCCTTTCGCAGGAGATCAATGAGTAATAACGAGGTGAATGGATTACATACTAAAGTTTTAGTATTACGACTATTAACATACCTCAGACTGGTTTTATATAGTTATGGATCAGTTTCTAGCTGTTAAAATGTGTTTAATGAAAAGGTACGAATAGGAACTGTTTGAGAAGGACTGCTAAATGAACATAAAGGTGACAAAAGAGAGTGAGAGAAGGGAAGAGCTAGAGAGGGAGAGAAGGAATGAAAGAACAATTACGGCGTTTGGGAAGAAGAAAAAAAGAAGAAGGAAGAAGGGAACGAAGACTGAGATGGCGGTGCAGAAAAGAACAGAGCATCAAAGAAAAGGCAGAATGGTGAAGGGAAAGGCGAAAGAAAGAGAAAGATAACGGGAAAAGAACGGAAGAAGAAGAACTGTAAGAGGCAAAAAATTCAGAGTGTGTCATCCAACCAGCAAAAATAGTATGTAAACGATCCTGACTTTCCTTTCATAAAAACTTCTAAACCTCATGACCACTTCAACATTCTTCGATCACAGGAACTGGTCATAATCCAACTGATCTTTGGACTAAAGCCATTATTTTCAGCAGTATGAAGACTTCGACCATCTATATTACCTGTTGTTCCGCTACTGGTCAAGTGACTCGAGCGGGCATCCGTATATCTTCCATTTCTCTCTGTCGTGTGCAATAGTAGCCCATTTGGTTCTGCTTGCTCTGGGAACTCTTTGAGCATCATATCTTTCTTATAGGATTTTCGTGAAGAACACTGACCATCGAGGCGATGGTAGTCCTTCTGTGCCTTTGATATCTCGAGGAACCCACTCACTAACGATCCTTCTCCATCGGTTGTTTTTAATACGCCTTACTTGTTTGGTACAACTCATCTTTGACAATTTGGCGTATGTAACGGGGCGTTCGCATGACGTTCTCGAGGGAGACGGTAAATGATTTTGCCGAGATGGTATCGCCTTGCTTAACAGCATACTTTACGTCGATTTCATATCGTAGTAGAATGGTGGTATTTTGGTTGCGAAATTTTTCTACAATTCACGAACAATCTTTACATACTGAGTAAGGACTCCTTACTGCCGAGGGCTGCATGATTGCTTCTATCTCAACCGAGTCAAAAGCCTTATTTAAATCGATGAAAGTGAGACACTCCAGTCTTTTGCACTTTCTCTATTCTTCACTGAGTCTTGCTATAGCCTGCCTGCTCACTTGGTTGCCCTTCGCTCAGTGTTCTATCATTTCTGTCCATGATTACTCTAATGAAAAAGCTTGTAGACGACAGACAATAATCAGATTGGGCGATGGTTCCCGATATTGTGGAAGTCAACTTCCTGAAAAATAGCGCGGTCCTGCTGGTCATTCCATTGAGTAGGGACCTTGCATTCAGAGAGGAAACGTGTGAAGAGCCGAGCCAGGCTGTTCACGAGCACAGGCGAAAACGCCAAAACTTCTTCAATTGTCCAGATCTAATCTTCTCATGTAGATAACTTGAAAGACCGACCTGCTATGGGCTTCGACAAGTGTGGGTACTTACTGACCTGAAACTTTTAGCTAAATCTCGGGATACTCTCTGGCCTTCGAGTCGTGATCTTGATCGCTGCTCGAATGCCAGAGAGTAGAATATTTTACAGTGGGAAATTACTGTTTTTGAGGCTTATATTCTGTAGATCCCTCCAACGGTTCACCGCCTCATCGTGGATGGGAGGTGTTCCTGGGTGTCGCACTGCGATGTATGGCTGGGATTCATCCCCTGGTAGGGTATCGCAAGCTGATAAGGAGGCCGGCGCTTCCATCAGGAAGCCTAACTGAGAGTAGACCAATACCAGGATACACCACTCTCTTGGTATCAAAGTCGCATGGTGGTAAGTCTTCGTCTGATCCACAAGGACTGCGCCTGCCTGTGGTGGTGACGACCTGGGGCAGACTTTGGCCAGGCTGACCGCGGAATTTCGGAGAACCATAATGGCTTAACCGGCAAATCTTTGAAAAATGGTGATTATGATGGAGCCCACACAACTAGTGAGGACGGGCCGTTCGAGTATCAAGTATCAAGTATATTCTGTAGATTGTGGTTCTGGCAGCATAACGTTTATTCGATTGTGGCACACGGTGCGTGTGGGTAAACCAAGAAAAAAGAAAGTGTGGAGGAACTCGTTCAAATCATTTTGGATGAGGGAGCACCATTATTAGTGTTTTACAATTTAAATGACGTCAGAGTGCACTTTTTAGGTTTTTCCATGATGCAAAAATTAAATTCGTCGTGCTTCAGAAATATCGGTGATTTTTTTGCGCCGGCGCATTTCGGAGATGTGGACATGACATACTCCACGATGGAAACGCGGAATGACCCCTCATCTTCCCACCGTGTCGAAGCAACCGGTCCGAATTTGGCTCATTTCTCTGAGACTTTCGTGCCTTTCATTTCATTAGGTTTTTAAATTCCTGCGAAATGATCACGGCGATTACCTTAAATCAATTGAATTTGTTAGTCCTTATTGTAAATTTAACATGACTATTCTTTAAGGCCTTTTCGCGCAAAATCGCTAGTTTTTTCTTTCGTGGTCAAAGAGCGTTCTTTTCCAAAGAATTCTGCTAGTGAGATTTGTGCTGGAAATTGTAAGCCATGCGATGATGAAGCGTGCACGCCTCAACCTTATCCACTTCTCTGTGGATCTCAATGCGAATGTGTCAAATATTTCTTTTGGGATTTTGTTACTGGGCTGGAAAATTCTTTAAAGTGTTATTTAGGAGTCGACGATAAAACATTTTTTTTTCAGGAGCGCAAAAGCAAGAGTAAACGAGCAGAAGTAAGAGCAGATGCATAATGCTTGCAGTGAGATCTTCCGTATTGTTGCTGAGGTCAACTTTTCATCGCTTCGAGACAGCACTCCTGCACTTCCACCAGGTGATCATAGGCAAGTGTTCTCTGACACGTACTCTTAAGTCTAAAAATTTTTTTAGCTGGAAGTGTGCACTATTTTAAGTGTGCTGCGCAATTTTTCTTTGGTTAAACGCTTTCAAGACTATTTCTTGCGACTCGTTCACTTGCTACTTCTCAAAATGAATGTGAAAATTCAACGTCACCCTCTTCAGGTGGTTTTAGAGTTCCACTAGTATATTTCAAGTCTCGTGGTCCTTCACTTGCTTCAGCCGGATATTCTCCTCCGCTAACGCCATTTTGACTAAATTCTCTTTTGCATGGGTTATTTTACTTTTTTCCCGATAGCTCCTCCCAGCAACAATTTAGGTGCAGATAACGGAGGCCGACACTACACACAGTCAATGAAACAAGTGTTCTCTTTAGATGGTCCCAATAATGCTCACATGAATTGAAATGCGGGGTGATTTCAGTGATTTCAGTTAGTATGTGAAGCGTGTCAATGTATATATTGAAAGTACTAGTGATTCTAAATCGTATTTTAAATCGGTTAATTTTTAAGCTGTAGAGGATAACAAGGAGAACAATTACCTTATAAACCACATTGGTGGTAAACACTCCTACCTGTACACAAGCTAAATTGTGTGTAAAGTGTGGCAAATCTCACGTACTATGTGGACATACATTGATGAATAGATAATTCCTTCAGAGATAGAACTTTTGGTAACTTTTTGGTAACTACTATACAACTTCTATGATGCTGAGACATTTGCAAAACCTCGGACCGCAAATGTCTGAGGAGGGGACGAACGTGCTATTATCCTTTCCGGGGAATAACGCGTTCTGCGGGTCATTCGTTTCGCCTGACTTTCAGCTAGTTCTATCGATCACTGCCATCAGCAATCACTCGTCGGCATGATTGATCTGGGGGGCCCCCTAAACGGCAATGATGCCAGTTAAGCTGAGACTGCTGTCCAGAGTTTTGCAAATATCTCAGCATCATAGAAGTTATATTTCACCGCCTTCCCCTGCCATTAAAAAGAAGAGGAAGTGAATGAAAAAGTTAAGATTTTGATTACTGCAGAACTATTTCAAAACTGTCATCAATGTTGTTGATATGGAGCGAGGATCGAAGAAAGGCAAAGTGTGAAGAAATAAAGTGCATCACCGTATAGTTCAGTCACCTTGAGCTAACTATTTTGAAAATTTGAGAAAACATCCATTGCGAGCACTGGTGTTTGTATGTAAAGAATGATATTTGTAGGAGGAGTATTGAGGTTGCTTCTGTACATAAATGCATTATAAACTTTAGAATCACTTATAGTTGTAACAAGAAGGCTTCATAGCTGTTTATAATAACAAACTCTGCTGAAGCACACTAATCAATGCATACTCAGCGAGTATCTAGCCTCTATTAGCGAAACTCTCTTCCCAATTGTTGAATCCCACTGCACATGTGGAGGCGTTTCTGCGCTTCACTAATGGCCACACTATCTGTGCTGAACACTTTTTTTCAACAGCAATAGTATCTCGCCTAGTAAATGAAGCCGTCCAAAAAGAGGTTCTTTGTGAATTATTAGGTAAGAAATTATTAACGAGTTTTCCTCCCATGGGCAATGCCCACTACAGCATCTCCATTAGATAAGCTACCAACTGCAAGGAGCCTGAGAGAAAAAACTTCTGTGCACGAAAGTAAACCACCGGAATCAAAATGACACCCACAGCTGTCATACCGCCCACTGCAGAAAACCATTATGAAACCAAAAAGTGTCAGTTGTCGAGAGTTAATGAGTGTTAATTCGGACCTGCAGAAGGTTCCTCAGCTGTTCTGGTCTTATTCTATCTAGACCTAGTGTTGTTCCGTTCTTCAGCGACGAGATAGTATGTCGGATGTCGGAAGCGAGAACCAGTGTAACGACATCTCCATCCTCCATGATTTCGTATGGAGGCAGCAGAACGCGGGTGTTGAAAAGATCCGAGTAGTCGCCACCGCTTCGACTGCGTGTCGGAGTTAGACAATCTTGGTTTTGCAGCAGGCGAAGTCTTGATAGGCATTTCGAATGTCCTTGCTGACATCTGTAGTTTGGCGCCTTGATGCCGCTCATCTCTGTTATAGTCCTTCTGTGGACCAGTGAAAGTTCGTTTGCAAATTGGTGATTGCCGTGGAATTTCATGTTGGTGCATAAGGCAAAGCATTTCTGGAAAGAGTTGTGTCTTGATGATTTTTGAACTCCCACAGTTTTTAGCAGTGGTGTGAAGGTGGATACCTGCTGTAATCTTCCTCGGTGTTGTCGATAGCGGCACCTTCCCTAAATGCAATTAATAATTTGAACGGCTTTCAAGTTAAGATGGTTTTCAAGCCCCTTTTTTTGATTTTCACGAACTCTTGTAACAGTGCCCACGATCGACTTTCTATTAACGTTGGCATTGGATTGTGAGTCCGTCGTTTTCTCTCTCAGCAATCGCGAGGTTGTTAAACAGCATACGTTTACTTCCATACAATAACACACATACAACACAATCGTAGCTGACGTTTCGGCAGAATCGCCTTCTTCAGAGCGTGAAGGGGTACATCAATGCGCCACTTACTAGGTCAAACGCTTCAACAGAACAAACGGTTAAATAGTAGTAGTAAACAGTAAGGTAGTAATAAAGCAAAAACTTTACGATTTATAAGTAATGGATAGAGATTTTAGCTTCACTTCATAACCATATTCGACACATTCACTCTTTTCTAGTAGGAACTGAAATAAACGAACGAAAAGTAACTTCATCGTCCTTCAGTTCTATAGATACAAGTGGAGGTTTCTTAACTGCTCTTGTGTTTTCTACCCACTTTCTCACTAAAACTATGACTTAGAAGCAAAAAGCAAAATGATAATGTGCTGGAACTAAGTGAGTTAATCACATTCCGAAGAGCAAGTAAAGATCTATTGATTGCAGCGCCTACCTTAAGACGTTGTCCACGATTCTAAAAAATGAGCAATGCTAAACTATCCATGTCCATAAACTAGAAACTAAGTGAGCTGTTTGCCGTGCCAATTCAAGAAAATGGCACAATTATAAAACGAAGCCAGCTTTTTCAAGGACAACTTTAAAGAGTCGAAACAAAAGATTGAGAAGAAAAGATGTGTTCCCTCATGTGTGTTTGGGGTTTCATTGAGCACAAAGTATAGCTAATAGATATTTATATAACTAGTAAAAAAATTTTGAGAGAACTTTTCTACCCCCCCCTTAAAGGATAAAGGATAAAGCTCTCGGCGTTGATCAGAACCTGAGGGACGCGCCATGCATTCGACTTCACTAAGTATTGTCGGAGGTGAGTGACTGCATATCTGGTCTTTACAATAACTCGCGGTGGTCTGCCGATGTATCGAGCCAGTGCTGCTATTCTCCCAGACAAGTCTGCTACCAGTTTGCCGACCCCGAAGGGATGGAAGGCTTGGTGGGCGATGGGTGCTGGGATCGATTCCACGTGCGTGTCGCAGTGGTTCCCCCCCAACTACTGCGCCACACGCTACCTAGGCACACTTAAAGCTTGAGAATCTTTTTTTGATTGCTAAATCGCTCATGCTTCACCATTTTGAAGCCAAATCTACATGGTCAGCGTAGCAATAACCGCAGGTTTAAAATCGTCGGTTATTTCGCACCTTAAAAACAATGAACCAAGATATCCCATCTTATAACTACTTATTAAACACATAAGCTGGTATCATCTGATGAGGTTGCGTCAGCTAATCCATCATCTTTCAATGTTAGACCCATCATCAGCTGTGTAGACGGGCCAACGGATAGAATAACCTGGTTTTTAAGCGTAATACTTACCCAGTTGCTTAACCACATTCCAGCTCACCTCACAAACACCCTTCCTAGAACGTCTACATAAGCGTCTCCTAATAACGCGTACGTGATGGAGTCCTTCGACGTTACCGCGCTGAACACCAACGTATCGAATGACTCTGCAATGCATACTATCTTCGAACTTCTTGTTGAACATGAAGGAAGAATAAATATGCATGGTTTGTCCATCCAGCAGCTAATGGCTCTCCTAAAGGAGTGCCTAAACTGCTCGATTTTCAGATGGTCTGGGAAATATTTCGCGCAAATAAGGGGGTTGGCTATGGGACAGCGACTGGCACCAAGGCTTGCCATTGTGTTTATGTCTAAGATAGAAGCCTCTGCTCTCGATCTCCGGCCACTACTCTACTGCAGATATATAGATGATTGTTTTATCGTCTTCTCTACACAGGAGGAGATGGAGAAATTCTTTGAATTATTGAACGAGCAGTCAGAGTACATCAAGTTCACGCTGGAGAAACCGAAAGACGACTGGTTCCCGTTTCTAAACGTTCAAATAAACTTATCAAGTAGCGGTTACCTGACAAAGTGGTACCGAAAGCCAAGTAGCAAGAACATCCTCGTTCATTTCCTTTCTTCTCACCCCTTCACACACAAAGAGGACGCTTGTGAGAAACATGTTTCGAACAGCCACCTCTGTGTCTACAACCAGGGAACTAAAGGAATAATCGCGCGACTTGGCTCGGCAAATAGCCATCTCCAATGGCTACGAAATAGTAACCCCACGAGATAAGTTTCGAAGGACAGCGACACGCCCAAGCGAAACACTTGGCCAAAAGGAAAGCCCCGTTTATGTTGCCCTTTATTAGCGATGAAATAAGCGTAGCTATTAAACGATCCTTAAGGAAGGTAGCTCTAGAGGAATCGGTAGCGATAGTTGAAATACCACCGGCTACTCTACGTCGTCGGTTGGTTCGCAACCGCCTGTATGATCGTCTATGTGGAACAACAAATTGTGTAATTTGCCCCTACGGCAGGGACGGTGATTGCATGAGTTCAGGTACGATATATCTGATCTCTTGTAATGATTGCGGAGATGAATATATTGGCGAAACGGGCAGACCTTTATGTATTCGCATAAAAGAACACCTAGGTGGCAAATTAAAAGCAAAACAAGGGACGCCATTAGGGTCACATAGGATACAAAAGCACAGCGGAGACGATTTTAATATAAAAGTCACTATCCTCGCACGGGATCCTAAAGCAAACTCCTCGAGGCTTTTTGGATAAATGCCAAAAACCCTACAATGAATAGCAGGGAGGAATGCCCCGAGATCACGCGTGACCTCGCCCCTTATCTTCGTATCGATCGTTGATGAGGGGGTGGCAGTAATCAACCATATGCGACTCTGAACGGCTGTTCTTCCTCGGTGGAAGACAGGTGAAAAAAAGCGGTGGGTTTTTCGAAAAGCCTTTGGTCTTGTAATTATCGTTCCGATTCTTGTCTTTCTGTTTGTGCTGCTGAAGTGTTTAACCTAGCAAGTTGCGTATTAGCTTACCCTTCCATGCTCTGAAGAAGGCGATTCTGCCGAAACGTCAGCTACGATTGTGTTGTATATGTGTTGTTGTATGGAAGTAAACGTATGCTGTTTGACAACCTCGCGATTGCTGGGAGAGAAAACGACGAATTCATATCTCAGCGTCATTGAAGTTATATTTCGCAAACATACTCTGCCATTAGAAAGAGTAGACAGTAAATAATAAGTTAAAATAATGCTTTTCTATTGATGGAGTGAGCTCCTTGATAGAACATAATTGCCTTTTTTCCCCATGATTTTCCTACTGACACATACGGGATCAGTTCTGCTGAAATGCTACATACTTCTTCAGCTACTGACAGAGGTTTTTTTGACCGAATTTACTGTATTCTACCGATAATATGGCCAACACGGGATTTATATGTCGTGTATCACACAAAAACCTAGTCTTGACCCATGAAAATTTAAAAAACCCTCTTTTGGAAGCGTTCATTTTGCGGCGGCAGACCATTGCTGAGGAAGAGAGTGTGCATCACAGAAAGCAAGTACGATCATTGAAAAGGCGTAGAAAGGCCTCTGCTTGAACACCGGAAATGAATACCTAAAAAATACTTTTTTACCGTACTAGGAGAATGTATGAATGTCAAAACGTATGCACTCACCCATCTGCTTCGACACAGTCTTTCTTTGGAGACAGTCATCACGTCTTATCAACTCTTCAATTTGCACTTAATTTAGAACCTGAAATCGTTAATATGTACAAACACTGCATGTACTTTAGATAGCTTACCTTAGATACCTTAGATAACTTACCAACAAAAACCTATAGTAATTACTTGCTTACTAGGATGTCCGTCTGCACCGGCTGTGTGGATGCCAGCATAGTTTCCACTCTCCGGAAATTTGCTGGTTTAGGCACAGTGGTTCCTTGAAGTTCCGTGGTCAGCCTAAGCAAAGTTTGCTGCAGGTCGTTACCACTACAGGCAGTAGTCGCCGTTTTGGATCAGAGGGATATTTACCACCATACGACTAGTTTGATACCAGGATGGTGGTCGACCCTGGTATTGGTTTACTCTTAGCTACGCTTACTAATGGAAGCGCTGGACCCCTTCTCAGCTAGGGATACCCTGCCAGGAGACAACTCAACCCCCCGCCCCCCCCACTCCCCGCTGTACAGCGCAGCGCGATGCTCAGGAAAACCTATCAGCCACGACGAGGCGGTAAACCGTTGGGTGGTAAACTAATAGTAGTAAAAAGTAATAATAATAATAACTTGCAATCCCTACCTGCAGTCAATTTAACGTTGCCTACAAGCGTTGCATTTAGTTGTGAACCTTTCTAGCACTTACAAACAGCATATTTCCAATCGTGGTGCTCCATAACTGTCTTATAACCTTCAAACACTGCTTCAATTTCTGGGAACTCCTTTTGTCACTTTCCTCAATGGAATGAGAAGTCGGCAGTGTCCAAACATTCTTGCGTCCAATGTAACAAAAATGGGCGTCATCTCGAAGTTTTCCAGCGAGGTTATTCGCTTGTGTCCACCATAAATTTTCTAATAGTTCGCCAGGCAACGAGTACCAAACGGAAGAAGAGCCGCGGGCTAAGGCAGCCAATGGTCGCTTGTTTCCATGAACGGCTTCTCTTGGCTGGAGCTCTCAATATCCAGCAGTGTTTAAGAGTTGGCAAAAGCAGTCGCATTCTGTAAAGAAAGTAATGATTTTCCTGTTATCCTTCAAATTCGACACCATTACATCTCTTCGATTCTGTTGCTACCGTTCTGTCTCCACATTCCTATGGATGACTTGCTTGAGAATTCCTTACTTATTTTTTTTCAACACCTGTCAACAAATATCAATCTAATGGGTTGTTCCCGCGATATTCAGATAAAGATGCTGTGCTACTACTAAGATTCCTAGGTATCGCAGTATTCAGATAGCAAATAATCGAGTGAAGTTTTCGGCTACCCGTCTTAATTTTTTATGGAAGCTAACTTGGCAGAGTGTAGAAGAA
Organism: Angiostrongylus vasorum; assembly: GCA_018806985.1. Lineage (NCBI taxonomy): Eukaryota > Metazoa > Nematoda > Chromadorea > Rhabditida > Metastrongylidae > Angiostrongylus > Angiostrongylus vasorum. The sequence goes on along the minus strand of JADANN010000026.1, from coordinate 1,126,633 downwards.
AGATTTCCATATACTGCATAAAATAATGGTGAAGTCGTACCGAAACGTCCAAAAGAACAAACAGAAGCTTAACCTTAAAAGTTCTTAAAAAGCTGTTTCGGAATACATTACATTGGCAAAACGTCCAAAAAAAGAAAATCCTTTAGAAATGCTAAACGATACCACTACCGTCTTTTGTTTCAACAAGCTGGTCTGTTCATTTGATAATCGACTGGGACTTCACAAAAAATTGTGTCGTTTTCCACATGCTTTATATACTTTTGTTACGACATGGTCTTTTTCTTGGAATTCCTGAAATCCCATGTGAGGTCGTTCCCCGTTCGTCGTCACGGACAAACGTGAGCCTTGAGAATCGGGTGTTGCCGCTGGGTTTCCTACTGGACGGCAGCGATTTGTGGCGTTGCTTTGGTGTCAACTGCGATTCCGGACTGTAATTCAAAATCTCGTCCCAGATTGCTAAACCTTGCTTTTAAATAAAAAATTAAAGATCCGAAAGATGTAAAGACTTCTAGTTATATCGCAGATCGACAATCAAGATAACACACCAACTACGATAGCACTGTGACGATTTGAAGTATTAAACTAATCTACAATAGCGATGATACTAAAGAAGTGTTAAAAAGAGTCAATGAAAAGGAAGGAAATTGAGGAACCGTTTCGATGAGGATACTTACTTACCCTTTTCCATAACTCATGAATGAACATCTTATTTGAGGTGAACTGCGCTGTATCGAAATCAAAAGCTGAGGAGATTTTATTCTGAAGAAGGAGTTAATGCGAACGACAGCAGAACTAGATAGCTAAATGCTACCCCCGCTATTTTTTATCTGCTCAAAATCCTGCGATTACAGTCATTGCTGGGCCTTATCTAATGGAACAAAAAGTAAGGTGCTCAAATGATACGAGAAAAACAATTCTATGAGGTAAAAATAAGTGATGAGCAAAGTTAATTTGTTACCAGGAGCACTTCATGAAACTGGCGAGACAAGGTGACATAGACTGGAGTGCGTCGTTTTCTTGTTCAGCAATCGCGAGTTTGTTAAACAGCATACATTTACTTCCATAGAAAAAACACAGTACAATACAACAGTAGCTGACGTTTCGGCAGTATCGCCTTCTTCAAGCCTGGAAAGATATACTAACATACAATTTACTAGGCCAAACGCTTCAATGACACTTACAAAAAGACGAAAAACTTTATGGTAATTACATGGTCAACAGCTTCTCGAAAAAAAACTCACCGCTTTTTTTACGTGCCTTCCAACGAGGAAGATTAGAACAGCAGATTATAGTCGCATAAGGTTGATGACTGCACCAACCCACATCAGACCTCTGGGCATTCATCCCTGCTATTCATTGTAGGGTTTTTGGCATTTATCCAAAAAGCCTCAAGAAGTTTTCGCGCTGGTGTTCTAGTCTCCTGCGCAAGGATATTGACTTTTACTTCAAAAATCGTCCCCGCTGTGCTTTTGTATCCTATGCGTGCCTAGTGGGTTTTTTTTAATGCGTTTTTTTAGACAGCAGGACCCTAACGATGGAGTTGACACAAAATTCCGCATGTTTTCGGACGGCGTTCTCAAGACCCTTAATCATTACCGCGATAGAAAGTTTATCTCTAACCTTACAGCCGCACAAAAATGTGGCATGCGAGAAATTAGAGAATTAATAAACTCAAAAACAATAAGATTGTCTGTTAGTGATGAGGGGGGAGAGTTAGTAGTTATTCCTCGCCAGCTGGCTGTTGAGATAACAGAGGAACATCCTAGTGATGCTACCCTCTATCGCCCATCCTCTGAAAAAGGGAAATAAAAGTCAATACCGAAAGCTAAACAATCAATGGGTCAGTGTGGCAAAGGCTGCAGGTTTAAAACCATCGGTTATTTCGCGCTTTACAATCGATACACCAACATGTCCCGTCCTATACCTACTTATTAAAACACATAAGTTGGTATCACCTGATGATCTTGCGTCAACCAATCCGTCATCATTTAAGGTTAGACCCATCATCAGCTGTGTAGACGGGCCAACGGATAGAATAACCTGGTTTTTAAGCGTAATACTTACCCAGTTGCTTAACCACATTCCAGCTCACCTCACAAACACCCTTCCTAGAACGTCTACACAAGCGTCTCCTAATAACGCGTAGGTGATGGAGTCCTTCGACGTTACCGCGCTGTACACCAACGTATCGAATGACTCTGCAATGCAAACCATCTTCGAACTTCTTGTTGAACATGAAGGAAGAATAAATATGCATGGTTTGTCCATCCAGCAGCCAATGGCTCTCCTAAAGGAGTGCCTAAACTGCTCGATTTTCAGATGGTCTGGGAAATATTTCGCGCAAATAAGGGGTTGGCTATGGGACAGCGACTGGCACCAAGGCTTGCCATTGTGTTTATGTCTAAGATAGAAGCCCTCTGCTCTCGATCTTTGGCCACTACTCTACTGCAGATATGTAGATGATTGTTTTGTCATCTTCTCTACGCAGGAGGAGATGGACAAATGCTTTGAATTATTGAACGAGCAGTCTGGGTACATTAAGTTCACCCGGGAGAAACCGAGAAAAAGACTGGCTTCCGTTTTTAAACGTCCAAATAAACCTATCAAGTAGCGGTTACCTGACAAAGTGGTACCGAAAGCCAAGTAACAAGAACATCCTCGTTCATTTCCTTTCTTCCCACCCTTCACACACAAAGAGGACGCTTGTGAGAAACATATTTCGAACAGCCACCTCTGTGTGCACAACCAGGGAACTAAAGGAAGAATCGTGCGACTTGGCTCGGCAAATAGCCATCTCCAATGGCTACGAAATAGTAACCCCACGAGATAGGTTTCGAAGGAGAGCGACGCTCAAAAACGAACGGTTTGGCCGAAGCAAAGTCCCGTTTATCTTGCCGTTCATTAGCGATGAAATAAGTGTAGCGATGAAGAGATGCTTAAGATGGGCAGATCTAGAGGAATCGGTAGCGATAGTTGAAATACCACCGACTACTCTACGTCGTCAGTTAGTTCGTAACCGCCTGTACGACCGTCTATGCGAAACAACAAATTGCATAATCTGCCCTTACGGCAGGGACGGTGACTGCATGAGTTCAGGTACGATACACCTGATCTCTTGCAATAATTGCGGAGATGAATATATTGTTGGCGAAATGGGCAGGCCTTTGTGTATCCGTATAAAAGAACACCTAGATGGCAAACGAAAACTAAGATAAAGTACCTCACTAGGCACGCATAGGATACAAAAGCACAGCGGGGACGATTTTGAAGTAAAAGACAATGTCCTTGCGCAGGAGACTAGAACACCAGCGCGAAAACTTCTTGAGGCTTTTTGGATAAATGCCAAAAACCCTACAATGAATAGCAGGGATGAATGCCCAGAGGTCTGATGTGGGTTGGTGCAGTCATCAACCTTATGCGACTATAATCTGCTGTTCCAATCTTCCTCGTTGGAAGGCACGTAAAAAAGCGGTGAGTTTTTTCGAGAAGCTGTTGACCATGTAATTACCATAAAGTTTTTCGTCTTTTTGTAAGTGTCATTGAAGCGTTTGGCCTAGTAAATTGTATGTTAGTATATCTTTCCAGGCTTGAAGAAGGCGATACTGCCGAAACGTCAGCTACTTTTGTATTGTACTGTGTTTTTCTATGGAAGTAAATGTATGCTGTTTAACAACCTCGCGATTGCTGAACAAGAAAACGACGCATTCATATTCCATTGCCGAGGTTAATAGAAAGTCGATCCTGATAAACTGGAGTGTTTTTTTCCAACCGAGTTGAACTGTTCCAGAACTAATACGGGAATTTTAGACTGAAAAGAGTGAAATTAAAGTAGAAGTGTGGATCTACGCAGCAACGGTCATAGATGGTTTGATACAAGCAGTAAAAACGCTGAAACTCTTATAACACAACAAACTAGTACAACAATAACTGGATAACAAGATTAAGAAGTATTGCAAGACATAAGGAATAACTAAGGCATCGGTGATTCCAGTGGAAAAAGTACAAGGTTCGACTGTAGATAATACTGCGTATATTAATGGAGAGTTATGGATTCAAGGTGAGCATGAAATAAAAAAGAAAGCAGGAAGTGGAAAAAGTAAGAGCACTATAAATTCGTCGTTCTCTTTCTCAGCAATCGCGAGGTTGTTAAACAGCATACGTTTGCTTTCATACAATAACACGCATACAACACAACCGTAGCTGACGTTTTGACAGAATCGCCTTCTTCAGAGCTGCTTTTTTCACCTGTCTTCCACCGAGGAAGAACAGCCGCTCAGGGTCGCATATGGTTGACGACTATAGTAAGAGCACTATTTCAACTTTTACTAACTTATAGCACTTATGAAAAAAACTATTTAGAGGAATTGAAGGATAGTTGGTGCTTATATCTCTTCGTTAATGGGCGGAGTTTTGCTGAAAACTATGGTTAAAGCTCAAGAGGAGATTCTTGAATGTTTCCCGGTTAGTATCGTCTGGACACCAGATTCGTAGGAGCACATCGGATGAAACGCTGTACATGGAGCTTCGTTTATATAAAAGGTTCATCCGATAGCGTGGCATAGCTTTTGCAGGCAATGCATCAGTTAGATGTGCTATAGCCTGTACGAAAAGTTTGTCAGGTAAAAGTAGAGAGCTTACTCCAATAAAGATAATAAAGCTTCACTAGTTGTGTGAGGACTAAATGTAAAATTTGTCTGAAAAGTGGTAAACAAAGTCAATTGTTTTGTAGAAAATCTTTTTTATAACTTCACAATTGTGCTTCGAGGCTTAGAATCCAACTGCTGTGAAACCTAGAATTCGAACGCAATCAACATGAGCCGCCTATCTCTGAGAGCTCCTGATTTGACGTGCGTAGAAATCGTAACAGAAGCAGACAATCTCCAATTTGCGTCCGAACTTGCAAAAACATTGGAGAAGAGCGATAAAAGGTCTTAAAGCAAGAAAAAGTATCAGTTCTAGCTGAAGATGCAGAGGCTAAGAAGAATTGGAAACACTATTGAAACATCGCTAAAAACAGGTCCAACAGTGGAGCTCCCGCTTTCCACCTCATGCGGAATCAAGGCACACGGTAGTGTCTCCCCAGTCTCGAATCCAAATTTCGATGTTCTTTCTCGTCGGTGAAAATCTGTACAGCTTCTGCTTTGGCTAAGATTGGACCTGAGTATCTGGAGAACCGGACAGCCTACTGTTAATATTACTTAACACTCTGGCTCGGCATTCCACATCTTAGCGTCAAATAAAAGGTTTCTGAGCAGAGGGAAAACATCAAGACCTAGTTAGTGCACAGGAAAGGAGCCTTGCGCAACAATGGTAATAATCGCCCCAGTCTGCTCTGTATTGTCATGAGAGCACAGAAACTGGTTTATATCCCTTTTATTAACATCGGAAAACATGTGTATCAGGTGAGACAGATGTGCTCAAAGATGGTTTGGGATAATAGGACTTTAAAAAAATATTTTTTTGCTATCCATATAATAACTTTCCAGTGATGATTCTACCGTTCAAGGTCGAAATTAATATTGATATCTGGCGAAAAGCCCCACAAAGTCGTACCACTTCGTCAGAGTTATTGGCGGACACCCTCGACAGCGTTATGACAAAACTCCAGTAGAATAAAATGGCAATAGAAATCGATGTTCGACAACTACTCGATCTTAGCATGACTAGTGATTTCGGTCTTACATCACAAGGTTTTACTCAGACGGAACAAGTGCTGAAGGACTTCGTCAACCTCTCTGGAAAGAATAATCTCTCACTAGATTTTTATAAAACAACGAAGAGCTAACTTGTTCTTGATGTGCCATTCACACTCAGTTTGAATATCTTAAAGTCACTGCTATTCGCATCTGTGTCGAGAAGTCAACTAACATAGTGAAGTAAATGAATGAAGAGTAAAGTCTCACCTTCCTCACGTTTGTTCAACAAGAATCTGGAAAATTATCTGATCAATGCCGAGTTAAATACAAATTCGGTAGTGGGAATCACTACAAGACATACCAGCAGGATAATTCCGACTTGTAAAAGAAACACTGCCACTCAAACAAAGGATCGTCATAGATCTGCAGACAATACACTTTCTCAGCTGCTGCCTACAATATCAAATCGTTCCGAACTTCATTAAACGAAAGCAACTTCATGAGATGTGCTATTTACGTTTGCAACAGGAGTCAAAATAGAGTTGATAATGCACCAAGGAAATTCAGAGCCTCCGTACTTCGGGGCATGAGCATACCCGAGAATGCGCGTTCACTACTAAAATTGGGCTCGGGTTTTCTACCATCACAACACATTCCTAAGGCAACCTTGCGTAGAGTCGCATGCAATTTGTATGAACTTCTAGATCGACTCCGTTGTCAGGCTAAACATAAAACATCAAATAGGGACGAAAAATCAAGAGTTGGCGACATTACCACCACCTCATTTTTCTAGAGAGTTCTTTAGACAGACGTCTTCTAGTCTATTCGTTTTCACTACAATCCGAGATTCTGCGGTGAGAGGTCCTGTGAGCACGCTAAATGACATGTCATCGGGTCACACAACAAAATCATTTCTCTATTCTCTTGTTAAGCAAACACAAAGTGTTACTTTATTCTTTATTAGGGTAAAGTATTGTCATTGCGTTCATGTCTAAAACAGAATCCCCCGCTATCGGTCTCCGGCCGATACTCTGCTGTAGATTTATAGATGATTGTATTGTCATCTTCTCGCTTTGATTTTTTGAACGAGCAGTCTAAGTACATGGAATTACCCACGAGTAGTAAGCCCACGAGATAAGTTTGAAAGGAGAGCAACGTCGCAAACGAAAGGTTTGGCCGAAACAAGATGCCCATTAGTTCTAGGATCCATTCTACGAGTTCTAGGACTAGAACCCATTACCTTTAAAGAGATGCCTAAGAAGGGCAGGTCTAGAGGAGTCAGTAGCGATAACAAATACCACCGAAAAGTTAGTTCGTAACCGCACATATGAACGTCAGTGTTAAACACAGTATTGCGCAATTTGCCCTTATGGCAGGGATCATGATTGCATGAGTTCAGGTACGATATCCCTGATCTCTTGTGGTACTTGCGGAGATGAATATATTGGCGAAACGGGCAGAGATGTTTGGCAAAAAGTAAGACAAGGTACGCCACTAGGGACGCATAGGATACGAGAGCATAGCGGAGACGATTTTGATATAAAAGCTACTATTCTGGCACAGATCCCCAAACACCGACGCACATACCTCTTGCCAGTTTTCGGATAAATGCCAAAATTCCTATAATGATTAGCAAGGAGGAATACCCAGAAACAATGATCTCGCCACGTATCTTCGCATCAATTTTTGGTGTGGTGTAGTTCAGTTATCGACCATGTACAACTATAATTAGCTGTCGTTTCTCAGTGGAAGGCACGTCAAAACGTTGGAGAAGCCGTTGCAAGTACGTGTACTGTAGGTATAGATCGTCACCATAGCTCTTTGTAATCCAGACAGCTTCCATTGGCCCTCAGATTTTAGCAGCCTCTCCTTACTCGACCTACCCAACGCTATCGAGTTGTGGCTCTTTCGGGATCAGAGCTATGAGGCCGGTTTCTTTTACTGTGTTTAACATTTTGATACCCACATATAGCTCGCTGGGCTCTGAACGTTGAAGATGAATATATTCACGGATAGCTTGCCAGGCTCTCTCAGAGGGGTCATAGAGCTTATTTGTTGGAGACGACTCTTAACTGCTTTCCGTTCCTGTCACTTGATTCTAGGCTTTTGGCCGAATTGACTTGTAGAACACTGTCCGCATAAGCGAGAGAGCACCCACACAGCATGCGTGAATACGCCCTAGCAAATGCTGAAAGTATGTGCCAAATCGGCCCAGCAGAAATAGGATGTCAATATCCTGAATTCACCTGCGTCTAAGGAAGGTGAAGTCGCTTTTAGTCGGTGATTGACCAACAACCTGGGGACGCGCCACGTGGCCTCACGACTAACCGGCTCGAGATCCCTCATACGTGGGAGATCCGTGGATCTCCATTATAATACATAAAATTATGTTCTTTATTCCATTAATGCTGTCATTTCGGCAGTATCGCCTTCTTCAGAGCCTGGAAGGGTATATTGATGAGGCGATTTACTACGTCAAACGCTCCAATAACACATACAGAAAGATGAAAATCTAAATCGCAATCACATGATCAACAGCTTCTAGAAGAATTCAGCATTTATTAGCAGCTTTCCACTGAAGAAAAACAGCTGATCAGAAACGCATATGAACAGTGAATGCACCACTACACATCAAAAGTCGATGCGGAAGTACGGGGCGAGACCACGTGTGATATCCGGGCATTCCTCCCTGCTGTTCATTCTAGGATTCCTGGTATTTATCCAAAAAGCCTCTAGAAGTTTGCGCGTTGTTCTTTTTGCATCCTGTGCGTGGATAGTTTCCCACGCTGTGCGCCAACGTATCGAATGACTCCGCAATAGAAGCCATCCTCTAACTTTTTGTTGAACATGAAACAAGAATAAATATGCATGGCTTGTCTACTCAACAGCACTCGGATCTCTTAAAAGAGTGCCAGAACTGCTCTATTTTTTAGATGATCTGGAAAAATACTACGCGCAATTGAAAGGGCTGGCAATGGGACAATGACTGGCACCAAGTCTCGCCATTGCATTCATGTCTAAAATAGAAGCCCCCGTTATTGATCTCTGGACGATGCTCTACCGTAGATATATAGATGACTGTTTTGTCATCCTCTCTACTCAGAAGGAGGTGGAAAAAATGCTTTGAATTGTTGGATGAGGAGTCTGAGTACACCAAATTCACCCGGGAGAAACCAAAAGAAAATTGGCTTTCGTTTCTTAACGTTCAAATCAACTTATGGGATAACGGTTGCACGGCAAAATGAAACCGAAAACCAAGTAACAAAAACATCATCGTTCATTTTCTCTCCTCCCACCCGTCACACAAAGAGGGCGCTTGTAAGAAACATGTTTCGAACAGCCACCTCTGTGTGCACGAAGAAGGAACTACGAGAGGAATCGCGCAACTTGGCTCAGCAAATAGCGGCCTCCTCCAATGCCTATTAAATAGTAAAACTCCACGAGATAAGTTTAGAAGGAGAGCGCCGCCCAAAACGGAAAATGTGGCCAGAACAAATCCCCCCCATTTACGTTGCCCTTCATCAGCGATGAATTAGGCGTAGCTATAAAACGATGCTTAAGGAGGGCAGGTCTAGAGGAATCGGTAGCGACAGCTAAAATGCCACCCGATACTCTTCGTAGTCATTTAGTTTCTAACCGCCTTTACGACCGTCTATGCCAAACACAAAGTTGCGCAATTCGTCCTTACGGCAGGAATGGTGACTGCATGAGTTCAGGTACGATATACCTGATTTCTTGTAATATTTGTGGAGATGAATATATTAGCGAGGCGGACAGACCTTTATGTATCCGCATAAAAAGACACCTAGATAGCAAACGAAGAGCGAAGTTAAGTACCCCACTAGGGACGCATAGGATACAAAAACATAGCGGAGACGATTTTGATGTAAAAGTCACTATCCTCGGACAGGATGCAAAAACACCAACGCGCAAACTTCTCGAGGCCTTTTGGATAAATGCTAAGAACCCGAGAATGAATAGCAGGAAAGAATGTCCAGAGATAACACGCGATCTCGCCCCGTACCTTCCAATCGACTTTTGATGTGGGGTGGTGCAGTCATCAACCATCACCTGTATCACCTGTAGTCCCGTTGATCGTCGAGTGACTTGAGCGGACGCCAGTAAAACTTCCATTTTTCCTCGCCGCATGCAAGAGCAGCACAATGGGTTCTGGATGCTCTATTAACTCGTTGAGCATCTTATCTTTCTTCTAGACCCTTCGTAAAGAACTCTCACCATCGGCTCGGTGGTCTTCCTGCAGTACGTTTGACATTCCAAGGAATCCAGTCAATAACCGCTCTTGTCCATCGGTTGTCATCCATACGCATTACGTGTCCGGCCCACCTCATCATCGACTGTTTGGCGTACAGAGCGGCATCTTTGATTTTTGATCGTTGACGCAGGTCGGAGCTTCGGATCACATCCCCTTACTTGTGTAAAACGGGATACTCCTAGTCATCGTCCTTTCGACTGCGCGTTCGATTCTTTCATATTTCATCCTGCTTACGCAGCGACCAGGTTTCTGAAGCATACGTTAGGCTAGGAAGTACCGTTGATTTGAAAAAGTGGGCACGGAGTCGGGTGTTCCTTATTCTTTTCACTACATCCTCGATGTTCTTGAAAGCACCCCATGCCGCTCGTTTCCTTCTGCTCAGCTCTGGACCTAAGTCGTTCATCACATTGATTTCCCGACCTAGATAGACATAACTGGAGCATTCGGAGATATTCGTTCTGTTGGGCGTGAATGGGCATACGAAACCAATCCGTTGTTCATGAACATGGTTTTCGTGAGATCTAGTCAAAGACCTTTCATTCCACAGGCTTTATCAAAGTCGGCAAGCATACGTTCCGCTTGGCTAATGTTTGATGTTATTAAGACGATGTCATCAGCAAAGCGAAGATGGTGTAACTGCCGACCATCGATCTTCATTCCCATATTATCGCATTCCAATGTTCGCATGACGTTCTGGGGGTGGCGGTAAATAATTTTGGCGAGATCGTGTCGCCTTTCCTAACCCCTCTTTTGACGTCAATGTTAATATCGTTGTAGAATGACGATATCTTGGTTGTGAAATTCTTGTACAGCTCACGAAGAATCTTTATGTACTGAGTAGAGACTCCTTGACTATCAAGGACTTCCATGATAGCGTCTATCTCATTTGAATCAAAGGCCTTCTGTAAATCGATGAAAGTGAGACAGAACGGTCTTTTGTACTCTCGCGATACTTCAATGAGTCTTGTTATCGTGTGGATGTGGCCCATTGTACTAAATCCTTCTCGAAACCCTGCTTGCTCACACAGCAGCCCTTCGTCCAGTGTTCTGTCAATCCGGTTTAGGATGACTCGAGTGAAAAGTTTGTAGACGACAGGCAGCAAGCAGATTGGGCGATTGTTGCCGATATCCTGTAGGTCACCCTTCTTGAACAATAACACGGTCTTGCTGGTGTTCCAGTGGGTAGGGACCTTGCATTCAGACAGGTAACGTGTGAACAGCCGAGCCAATGTGTTTACAAGAACTAGCGGAAGGTTCTTCTGGTGTTCTGATCTTTTCCCTGTCCGGACCTGGTGATGTTCGATTTTTCACCGATGAAATGGCATGTCGGATTTCGGAAGGGAGAACCGGTGGTACAAAATATCCATCCTCCTTTATTTTTATATAACGGAAGGTGGACGTGGGTATCGAAGAGATCTGAGTAGTATTCGTGAATAATTTTTCTCCATGGCCTTTCTGGACGCTGTAACTGTTCCGTCTGGGCGTCGGAGTGCAATCATCTTGGTCTTGTAATTGACGAAGCTTCGGTGAGCTTTGCGAATGCTTTTCCCAGCCTCTGCTACTTCGAAAATCTCTGCTGCTCTTCTCTCTTTACGATTTTCTTTTATCGCTTGTCTGCGTTGTTTTGCAAGTTCGGACGTTAGTTCACGGTTACCTGCAGCTCATACGATTCCACGCCGGCGTATAAAATCGAGTGTTTCTGGAGACAGATGTCTCTTGGTGTCTTTCGAACTCTCAGCTTTCATAGCGTTAACGTGAAGATGTTGAATGAACCGATCGTATTCTTCGTCGATGTTATCGACAGCGGCATCTTCCCAGCAGCCGACTAATGAATTGAATGAGTTCCAGTTCACGGTGGTTGTCGGACTTCGGTTTTTGGATTTAGCGGCTTTTTCTCCTCTCGGCGAGAAATAGAACCTTGCACGAAGGAGATCGTGGTCTGATCACGTGTAGAATTTTGGGACAACTACGACATCGGTAAGACAAAAACCTTCGATTTGCTATTATGCGCTTTTCTTCGCCATAATAATTTCTTTTGGGACGCTCCCACGTCCGGCGTTGAGGGTGGGGCTTCTGGAATTGCGAGTTACCATGGATCGATCGTCTTGGCCGCCACGATAAACTCAGATGGCCGCTCACGCTGCTTGTTCCTTTCCAATTCGCGGGTCCCAATGTGACGTTCTTCAGACGTTCTTCTTGGTACAATCCCTGGCGTTGAAATCTCCAATGATGACCTTGAAGCATGTATGGTCTTCTCTGCAGAACTTCTCCTAGTCCGTATAGAACGCTTTGACTTCTTCTTCGTCACAGTTTGATTTTTGGTGCGTAAACGACGAAGATTGTCAAAGCCGGTAGTGATCCACATCTTTTTTAATCGTAAACGTCCGATTCGGATTATAAGCTGTTCAAATGAATCGATGTTCATGGACAAACTCGTGTTGAAGAGAACGCCGACGCCGCCGTCTCCTCTACTCTCGCATGTTCCGAGGAACAGTTCTTCTCCGGTGTCATCGATGGCGTTGAATGGGTGGCGTCGCCTGGTCTCCGCCAAGCCGATGACGTCGTACCTCATCCTTCTTTGTTGCATGAGCAAGTCTTCTATGGTGGACTCGGATGCAAGTGTACTTGCATTGTAGGTACAGATCGTCACCTTAGTTGTTTGCAACTCAGGCAGCTTCCATTGGCCCTGAGATTTTAGCACCGCGAAATTGGGGCTCTTTCGGGGTCAGAGGAATGAGGCCCGTTTTTTATTGTGCTTGGCGTTTTGATACCCAGCTATAGCTTGCTGGGCTCTGAAGGTGGGACTGGGTATACATGGAGCTTATTTGTTGGAGGCGACTCTTAACCGCCCCCCCATATACTTCTCTGTCACTTGATTTCCGCCTTTTGGCCGAATTGACTCGTAGAATACTATCCGCATAAGCGAGAACGCACCCACACACGCTTGCATAAATACGCCTAGCAAATACAGAATGTATGTGCCAAATCGGCGCAGCAGAAACAGGGAGTCCATCCCCTGGATATACTTGCGTCTCAGGGAAGCAAAGGTCGCTTTTGGTCCCCGATTAACTCCCCTATCCGCCACCTGGAGACACCCTACGCAGCCTCGCAACTAACCGGCTCGAGATTCCTCCTATGAGGGAGATCCGTGGGTCATCATCCATATATGACACTAATCAGCGGTTCTCCCCAGTGAAAGACACGTAAAAAAATGGTGGGTTCTTCGAGAAGCTGTTGGTCATGTGACTGCCATCCATTTTTTTATGTTTCCCTCCTAACGGCTTACCGCCTCATCGTGGCAGGGAGGTGTTCCTGGATGTCGGTCTGCGATGTACAGCGGGGGGGATTCGTCCACCCGGCAGGGTCTCCCAAGCTGAGAAGGAGTCCGGCTTTTTCCATCAGGAAGCTTAGCTAAGAGTAAACCAATACCAGGATTCACCACCGTCTTGGTATCAAAGTCGCATGGTGGCAAATCTCTCTCTGATCCGCAAGGGCTGCGACTGCCCTGTCGTGATGACGACCTGGAGCAGACTTTGGCCAGGCTGATCTCGGGATTCCAGGTAACCACAATGGCTTTACCAGCCAATCTCCGAGGAATGGTGATTATGCTGGGGGCCCGCACAACCAAGGACGGGCCGTTCAAGTATCAAGTATCGAGTATTTTTTATCTTTCTGTTTGTGTTACTGAAGCGTTGGCGTAAAACACCCTTCCAGGCTCTGAAGAAGGCTGTGCTGCCGAAGCGCCAAAATTGCCGGAATAAAGAATAAGGTAAAACCTCGTGTTTGCTCCACAAGAACATCGAGGATAATGAAGTACTTTGTTGCAGAGGTAAACAGGGCTTAGGACACTTCCAAGAGCATCGATGATGTACTGAAGATGACAGAAATCTTTCGATTTCGTGCGCACCTTTATGTCTCCATGATTAATCATGCCTTAACATACGACATACGCGTCGAGAACTTAGATGCTGTGATAATAGGATGGGTGGCCACTGAATTACTACGAATCGGAATCTTAATTACTACACCTAATATCTTTTTTGTGACTGCAGCATTCAATAACGCTAAGTCATCTTTCATCCTTCTGACGTAGCGACCATGTTTCTGACGCACACGTTATGGCAGGGAAAATGGTGGAGTCGAAATAGTAGACAGATAACATCGCTATCGGCAAGGCAAGACCTTTGATTTGCTATGGTCTATTTCGTAATGGTCCTACTCCCACGTCCAGCGTTTAGGATGGACCTTCTGGAAACGCGAATAATCATGAATGGTCTTTGTCGTCATGGTAAACTGAAACAGCCGCTTTGTCATGGTCGGTGTTAGTCCACATCTCTTCAACCATAAACGCGCGATTTGGGTTGTTACTTTTTGAATGAATCGATGTTCATGGCCAAACTCGAGTTGACGATAACGCCGGCGCAGTCGTTTCTCCATTCTGTCATGTTCCGAGGAACAGTACTTCTTTACTGTCATAGATGGTGCTGAATGAGTGGCGTCTTCTCTTTTCAGCCAGTCCCATGAAGCCGCACATTATCCTTCTTGCCTGCTAGATCAAGTCCTCTATTGAGGACCAACATTCAAGTGTGTACTGAAGGCACAAATCGTTTACCCCTAGCCCTTCTAAATTTAGGCAGCCTGGAATGGCTCTGAAGTTGTAGCCGTCTCTCCGTACTTGGCCTACGCAAGGCGGCCACATCGAGGCTTATTCAGGATCATGGAAATAAAAGCACTCTTATCTTACTGTGCTCAGCATTTGATGCCCAGGTATAGCTTGGCCAACGTGGACGCTGGATATTCTCACTGGTAGCTTACCAGTCTGTACTAGAGTAGACGTGGAGCTTATTTGCTGGAGGCGACTCTAACCGCTTCCCATGTACTTCCTTGCTACTTGATTGCAAGATTTTAGCCGAATTCATTCGTAGAATACAATCTGCATGGACGACAACACCCCCCTCACGCATGCATGAATACGTCTTTGAAGACACAGAAAGTACATGTCGAATAGGCACAACAGAAACTGGAACTTTATTTCCTGGATCCAATTACGTCTCAGAAAAGCTTAAGGTCGCTTTTGGTCTGCAGTTAACCCCCTATCCACCACCTGGGAATGCTCCACGTTACCTTGCGACAAACTCACATGGCGTCCCTCCATGAGGGAGATCTCTGGATATTCAATACATGTATTAAATGCAGAGATGTGGACAGACACCGGAGGCTACGTGACTATTAGTGTGTTCGGGAATTAATTGCATGTTTCGCTCTGTGTTTTCAATGTGGCATATTTCTGCGAAGAATGGATCTAACTAATCGAAGTGAAAACCTTCAAAATCTATGCTATTTCGCCAGCGAGAAATAAATTTACCTTTAAGGGTTGCATGAAATTGAAAATAGAATGGATCTCTAGAGGCGATGAAGTCGTTGAAGGCAGTTCCCAGCTCGGCTTGGCTTCTGAAGCGTCTACCGCTCATGGAGTTATCGAGAATAGTGAAGAAGTGGTAGTCCAGTAGGCGAGAGGTCTGGCGAGTGTGGTTGATGAGGTAGAGCTTCGTATCCTTGCACGTTCAATCTTTGCAGCGTCAGTAGTGAGACGTGCGGCGGCGCGTTCTTTTGGACAAGGATTGTTCTCTTTCTGTCAACCAGTACGAGGCGCAGTCGTTGACGTTTCTAGAGCATTTCGCCTGGTTGCTGAATGCACTTCTCGGCAGCAATGGTCTCCCTTGGAGTTGGTATGCTGTGATGGACAAAACCAGCTGCACACCACCAAACAGTTAGCATGACCTTCCGATGCAATTTTAGCTTTGGAGAACGCTGCGAGCTTCATCATGGCCTAACCACTAAATCGATCGTCGCCGGTTGTTGTATTAAATCGATTTCTCTTTACATTTCATACTGTGATCCAGAAACCCGTCGTTCTGGTGGCTCAGAAGAAGTGCCGCTGATTTCGTTGACTCCCATAAATTCGCGCATGATCCATTTGTTAATCCTCTTCAATATTGAGCGAATATGAAAAATCTAACTCTGCATCCATATTTAGCACACAAGATTAGAAAAAAAGACTACTGCTAGGACATAAGAAGTATAGAAGGGAAATGAAAGTGCAGATCTGGCATTGATTTCCCACGAATCTAATACGTGAGCCACTATTTGACAACAACAGCGTGAAGGCTGAACAATGTATTTGAGAAGAACTTGCAGGCAAGCGCGTAAGACGAAGTGTTGCTCTGTCGTTTTCGCTATACTTCTTTGTACACTGTCATGAATTCCAGAAGCACTTATTCCTCTTCTGCCTCTCAAAATGTTAGAAATGAACAAGACATTCGTCCTCCTTGGTAGAATCAGCTAGGTCCATAGCACATAACGCCCGAGATACGTTATGTGCAATGCACACGCAGTGGTGGAAAGTGGACGAAAAACCCAGTGCATTTCCTTTTTATTGGTTTACTTTGCCACACATACTCTTATAGGCGCTTTTTCTATGCAATCGATGCCATGCTTAATACAGATGTTGTTTCAGGCATACCACCTGAAAAAGCCTTTCTTAACATTTAATATTTAAAAAACCGTTCTTGGAAGAGTTCATTTCCCGGTGTGAGACTATTCTTGTTAATACCACACCACAGCAACTGCTTCTAGTGAGAAGGGTGCCGAAATATCTTTCAAGGAAACGTTCTCTTTATCATAAAGTATCAAACCTTTGAAAGGTGGCCAGCGTTAGGAGAGTATGTATTCATCAATATGTTCCAAAGCAGTTTCTTTTTCTAAACAGTTATCTATTATTGCTATTACTATCTTTTTACTGAGGGTACGTGTAGCGCACTGCTCAGAGTGTCATGCAACAACACACACGTGGTCGTTGACTCGACCTCCCACCCTGGCTCACCAAGCCTTCTATCCTTTAAGGGTCGGTAAATTGATATCACACTTCTCTGGGAAGATAGCAGCTCAGACGTGATGCATCGCTAAGCTACCGCGAATCATTGTACAGGCTAAACCTGCATTCAATCACCGTCTATGATATGTGATGAAGTTGAATGCATGACTCATCCACCGGAATTGATCAACGTCTAGAGTTTTGTCCTTTCTTTCCACCTTTTACTGAAATTTCAAACCTAGCGTCGTAAAAAAATCATTTTGCGTTCTCGTATTTACCAAAATTTGTGCAAGCGAGAAGTTCACACATTCTGCATGGAATTAACGACTTAGGTGGAAGCAACGGTTTTAACCTGCAATCAAAAATTTTCATTAGAACTATTACTTCTATATATATATATATATATATATATATATATCATATATATCAGTATATATCTATATATATCTATATATATATATATCTATATATATCTATATATATATATCTATATATATATATATATATATATATATATGTATATATATATATCTATATTTATCTATATATGTCTATATATATATCTGTTTATATATATATATATATATATATATACATATATTCACTTTTTTGAATATTTATGTACGCATATCTTGTCGCACGTAATCCTTCAAACAAACCTTCGCATTTTTATCGGTGGGGAGAATTTCTACAATCATTATTGAAGCATCCTAAACAGTCATTCTTACAACGGCTTCGTTTAGCACTAATCTGCCTAGTACTTCTTGCAGATTATTTGCAATCGTTATAATTTAGTGCTGTCATATAACAGACATCCTACATGTCGCCTCCAGGGTCTGGATTCACTGGTACAGAATGCAAGTAAAAAGAAGTCAACGATGTAGAAGCACTACCACTTCCAACGTATCACTGGTATAATGTTCACTTCGAGGTCAATAAGCAACGTTTTCCGCAAGTGTTCTTATTACTTTTCCATTCCCTTTTACTTACTTCATTTTCTCCTGCTGTTATGAACCATGGTTATCGATGGGGATGGGCGGGTGTTAAAAAAAAGTGCAGAAATAGACTCAACACAGGCTGCAAAACATTTCAAAGTGCTTTCGGCGATACCACTGTATGGAAGACCATTGTAAAAATATATGCACCTAGAAAGAGAGAGCGAATTGTGTCCTGCAAATCTCTCATATCCTCAGCTTCTCAAGTTCTCTAGTTGTTGGAAGATAATTATCTACTATAAAAAAAAGAAAAAAACAAGTCATCATTGTTCATGATGTTCAATGTTTGAATGGCGGATAAGTTGTCCCAGTCCGTAACAAACAGAGGATTAGCTGCTGTTCGACGCGGCATTTGAAGCATAATTGAGTGTCGGGGGTTATGTGTTAACTTACAACGCCTGACACTCAAATTTGCATGTGAACAGCTTTTCACAGGCGACGGCTGACATCATATCTGTGTTAGACAAGCCATCGATTGAATACAAAAATTGAAATAAAAAAGAAAAAACTCCCTGCTGTAAAACGAACCACTGCAAGGAAAACGAATTGAGTGCAATGCGTTTTTGTCCAATTTACCCTTTAACTATTCATGCATAGCATACTATGCACGTCGAGGGTTATATGTTAACAAAATCTAAATACCGCTTCTGTTTACCGCATTTCTCATTGAATCGACTCGGAGCGCTCGAGGACCAGCACCATCCTAATTTCTAATCACGTTTATGTTTCGACTAAGGCCAATTAAATCCTGTTTTAACTGTCTTGCTTCGAACAGATCTTCCTGTAATCTTAAATTTAATCTTAGTGTTCTTGTTCTTTCTTTTGAATATGCTGCTTCAGTTTCGTATGCCAACGATTGAAACATTTTTCAACGCTGTTACTATGAATTCATTATGTGTATGTCATAGCGGACTGGTTAACCAAAATTGTTTTCGAAATCAAATGGCATGGGTAGAGTTTACCATTTTAAACTGATTACATACTATGCAGCAGTTTCTAAGTCTAGTGACTGGTGTTCTGCCGCTGTTTTCTCTTTACTCGTGCTCAGTTTTGCTTAGAAATGCAAAGGCTTGTGCATGCTTATGAGAACAGTCTCTTATATTGTGTCCAATCCGAGAAGTACTTGGCTTGCAAATATTGATTCCCTTGGAGATCCTGGATTATCTGTAAAAACTCCCGGCATTTCAACGAGTTTTTTTGTCCTCTTTTAAAAAAGTTAGCCTTTTCAGATAGGTCTCTCTGCAATTCTGTTCTTCAGACGCTCCACTTTCACCTACACTTAAGATCTCGATCGGATAATTACGTTTTCCTGGACAAGCTCTTCACAAGCGTAGTCTAAAATTCGTTTTCTTTGCATGTGAAACCGAATCCAGACAGGATTCTGTGATAGTATTAAATAATTTGACGTCATTTGCTATTCTGCATTATTTTCACATTTGAACAGCCTTGTTCTGTGAAAGCTAAGGTCGATTTCATTTAAATTCGCGTCCTCGTGAATGGAAGTGCGTCAAGTGATTTTCCTCTCAACGTTTACCTAGTATGCACATCCTTCAGCTCTTAATTCTAGCTTGCACTAGCAGTATCGTGCGATTCTCTATCCAATTACGCCACTCTCTTGCCTAGCGCTCTCTTGCCTTGTGTGACGACTGCCATGGCAGCAAATAACAGTTATTTTTTCTTCCATATCCTTTATTCATTCTGCACTTGCATTGTTTTTTAACGAGAATTTACTGGTAATGTATGCTCTAGAATTTCAGCGTTCAGTGTCAATATGTCTCAATCGCGTCTATTAGCTCTAAGACGAAAATCGCGTCGGAGCACTAATGTTATTTGTTTACGCTTCAACGTAGAGATCTAATGGATAATCATTTGCACTTCTTATCTGCACGCATATATCCGAAAGCGCAAGTTGACTCGCTTATCGGTCATCTTCTGTTTCCGCATCACTACTTGATAATTCGGAACTGTAAATTCAGCTACGCTACTTTCACCATTAGCTTTGTGTTCCCAGGGAAATTAGAAACGTTATATTCTGCAAGTCTTCATATTTCCCTACTGTGAAACATCAAGTATTTGCGTCGTTAATTTTTGTGTACGTGATCGCTTCTTTATTGATAGGAAATAACAGGTCGACCAGCACATATATCTCAGTAGACGCAAGGTTGCTGTATGGTTTACTTTTCAGGAATAGCAATTTTTGCTGAATGGGAATTCTAAGCTGATGGGTAGAATTGCTAGGGAAAATTAGAAGTTTGGAAGAAATATGGTACCAGTGTTGTACGCAAAAAACCAGCACTGCTGTTACATCCTAGAAAATCTGGAAAATCTTGCGGAGGCCACACCTCTCCATTTTGTTAGACTCTGTGCAATGTTCGAGAGAAAACTGCGCACTAGTTCGTTTATTGCTGCCAAGCCTTTACAATTTCCTCTTAAGATAGTACACGTTGCTCACATTCGCACATAAGTTCTGCGAGAACGAGGTGGGCCTTAAATGAGGTTCAGGTCAACATTTTTTGGAAAATGTTCTCCATTTTCCTCTTAACATTGATAACACTGTTGCTCTAGAATGACGAAGTTCTGGTCATTTATTTGTTTTATTGCTTCTGAATTACTTTTATGCATTTGGTGATCAGATTGTTCCGTCGTCACCTTTTTTCTCATTAAAATCAAAAGACGTCAAATCAGTGGATGTGGTACTTATCGGAATCTTCCAACCTGGTAACATACAAATATCGTAACTGTGTGCATATGATCATTGCACTAAACACCCTACTTGCTCTGGGCTATCGTTTTTCCAAAGTACCGTCAATCTTAGTGTGAGACTCGAGGAAAGAGGGATAAATGTGAAGAACATCCAACTTGTTTTGGTTTTACGGCTTTGATTCCCGGTCTTTCTCTTTTTTTTTACCGTGGAAATCGCGACAACTGTTTGCCTTATTGCAGATAAGGTGTTCCCGAACCTCGAACTCCCTAGGGTATAGAGAGATTTAATTCTTCCCCGTAATCTTCTGAGCTGAAAAAAAAGAGTTAGACATTTCCATTTAACAATCCAGCCAAAAGTAAAAACAACACTATAAATCAGCACTTTTATGGTAGCAAGCTTTTATATTGTAACATAGTAGAAAAGTGACAACTTCTTGTTCAATCTACAGGGACTGACACCTTATAGTGAAGGTTCCGGAATGCCTTAAAACGATTATCTTGAGATATCAAATCTTTTCAATAGCGACCTTGGTTCAACACCGCTCTGGATAACCAATGTCTTGGTTTATAACTAAGCTTAGACAAAGTTGCTAGAAATGTTTGTCGTTGTTGATGTTTCGGCGATATCCTCTTCTTCAAAGGGAATTCGAGTTGGAATTCCACAGCCGTTGTTCCCTGCAATTATGGGGCTTCGTAGATACCACCTCAAAACGAATCGAACAGAGTGAAGTAAGGTGCAGATCTGCGACGATATTAATAAACCAAAGGGGTGAGTATCCATATCGAGCTTGAATGAAAGCCGGTACTGATAATATTGCCTCTATGAAACAGCTTATATTAATCCGACTGCTGTGCGAATGATTGTTACCATAAAAACAAACAATTTTGGTTGACATTCGAGAGAAGGGCATCTTGCATTTTGGGGAACTGCTGGCTGAGGTAAGCTCTCAGTGCGCGGCAAAAACCGCAGCATTTAGAAGAGCAGCACTTAGTGATAGTACTTCATTCAGGTGGTGTTCCACTCTACCTGATTCGACTAGATTCCATGACTAACAAAACCTACACCGCAAGAAAGATAAAATCGATCCGAAGCACATAAATCAAGACATTGACAATCTTGGAAATTCAGCGAAAGATAGCGCAAGTAATACCGAATAAATGGAAACTGTACTGGGACCTCTGTAATTGTTCACGACGATGGGTCCTTTGAGTTAGGGCTGGAGTATTGGGCGAAAATTTGGCGATAGTACGATTACAACAGCGTCGGTAAGACAAATTTTTTTGATTAATACCATTTCATGTTATGGTCAATTTTACAATGAGAGATCACCGATGGGAGACTTCCACAATGAGCATCGATGGAAACGGTGCTGGAATTATGAGTGAGAATCGGTGCTCACAGTCGTTATAGCAGCCTCTTGCCGTATTCATCTCGTTTCAGTTTCTCTGTATGAAATTTTTTTGAAGTTCTACTAGGATATCCTTAACTCTAAGGATAGTCATTTGAGTGTCTCCGGGGGTGTTTTTCTCATCTCAATCAGCTCTGGTTCTTCAGACCGATACATCTTTTAACAATTTTGATAGTATTTCCAAAAAAAATCTCTATGCAGATTGTGACGTAAATTTCTTTTTTAAGCGGGAAACATTGAAAGATGGGTTGAAGACATCTATCACAACCTCTAAATCATATCCTGCTCGTTGCGCTAATTGCTTTTGCATTTGTATGGAAACTACATCCTTTTATAAAGCATTCTTCGATTATTACATCCGTTTTACGTGCTCAGACGAGTCGTAACAATTATTCTAGAGCATAATTTTCAAGGGCTTTACTTTAGATTTGTACAAATGTTGCTTTCAGAGCTATATTTTTTGCATCGCTTTGCCTCGTCAGTTCAAACATGTAGTTCCTGCCTTTGAAATCATTCAAAATGTCACCAAATCATTTTAACGGAAAAGCATTTTTTGAGAGTATGTCACTGGAAAGCTTTTTGTAGATGTAATATGAACTAGGCTGTCAAATGGCGAAGGGTGGACCACCCCCACTCAGAGGGGGAAGACTGGAAGCGTGTCCTCTAAGCTTTACTGAAAAGACTGCAAAGGCACTCAGTGCTGACCCAGGTTAAGTTACACGAATTGAACGAAGAACATGAGATTATTGGTTTGAAGTCGGCTCTGTATTTTTTCACTCAAAAAAGCTACCTACTTTTGTTTGCATAGTGATATTCAGTGAAAGTGAACCTTACAAGATCCTACGACATTTGATGCGATGTTTGGAGCGAAATCAAATTCTGGAACTTTCCCAAGGCCGAATTCGCTGAAAAACAAAGTTAGCATAACTGCTTGGTTACTTGCTTTGCTCTACACCCAACGATTCGCAAGTTTCTAAATCCTAGCATAACGATCACAGCAAAAAAACACTCACAAGAACAACGAAATGTATCAGAAAGTGCTGCATATGTATGCATCAGTACTAAACGGAAAAAGTTCAGTCCTCTTGCATGACAGCGCTCAACCAAATATTGCACTGCTAGCGTCGCAATTGTACGAATTCACCTACGAAGCTCTGTCTGACGCAACACCTCACGCTAGACATAAGAATCCTATATTAACGGGACAAAAAGGCAAAAAATACAGAATCTTGCGATTTCCCTTCTAATTAATAACGTAGTTTTCAGGGGTAAACGGATAGAAAGTGGGACGATAAAACTTTTAGTAATTCCCACGACCGGCTTTCTGAGAATAAAATAACATCTCATGTTTACTCAACAAGAATATAAAAAACTCTCGCATAGCAATTTGTCGACTCCTAAGGTATGAAAGGCTTGGTGAGTGTAGTGAGCGTTATCGAACTAGAGACCAGGCGTGCATTGCACAGCATCTATTATCACTGTGCTTCATGCGTCCCAGTGTTTGAGGTGTTGTTCAAAAAACGACCACAATTTTGCGGAAAGATGTGCTATTAGTACAGTGTAATCTGTCGACAAGCTGATGAATTTAAGCCGGACATTCTAGAAGAGAAATCATGCTCGCAGTCTCTCATTCACAACCCCATCTTCAACATATTCTGGGAAAGATGTTTTATCACTAGTTTAAACCGATCGACAAGTACTGTGTGAAAGCCCCTAACAGTGCTCTAAGATCAA
Source organism: Angiostrongylus vasorum (assembly GCA_018806985.1). Taxonomy (NCBI): domain Eukaryota; kingdom Metazoa; phylum Nematoda; class Chromadorea; order Rhabditida; family Metastrongylidae; genus Angiostrongylus; species Angiostrongylus vasorum. The sequence continues at coordinate 1,103,009 of JADANN010000026.1, read as the reverse complement.
GAGAAGAATCAATCCGAGATTTACTGAAGGAAACCTTCCCATGAAATCTTAATTGGTGCAATCTCCAATGTGATAAAAACACCTCTAAAAATCTTCAAAAGCTGAACAACTTTATGTACTACGTTTTTCTTTCGAAGTTGTCAGTGTTCCATTCAGATGTCACGTCTATAGAAAGGAAAGGCCCTTGATAGGCAGAGAACTTTGCAGTTACTCCGTCAAAGAAAAGTGTCCGGTGATTTTCAGGCTAAATAAATCGTCACTTGTCACATGTAAGCCGTTGGTCGTTCAGCAAATGGAGCAGGAACCAATACGCTAGATTTCCCCTCATAGCTTTCCAGCGATGCTCACTGAATACGATCCGGTTTCTAGAGGGAGATAAGATGTGTCACAATTTCGGTATGATTCCCTCTTCTAGTGGTATTGGCTACAGCGTCACTATGCACAGCTCGCTGGGCTCAGCGTTAATGTAGGCTTATTGTTTGCTTCGTTTCAGTTGTAAATATCTGCAATCTTTAAGAAGCATGCTCCGATCCAGAAGGCCCGCCGCTACCCACTGTGAAAACCTCTACAGTATCCCAGAATTCCAAGACTACTCGAATGGCTTTTTATCCAAATGCGTTTATGAATAAAACGTATTCCACAACTGCCAGTCGAAGCAGCATGTAAATTCGAAGACTTCTGTGGAAGAAGGATTCAATAAAGCGAATTGAATGGAAAAAAGTTGGAATCTGCAAGTATTTTCAGTCGGATCACATAAATAAAAAAAAGTTGCAGAAAAAGTAGAAGTTACGATTTGCAAATCTTTTAAATTGCACGTGCAAGCTAGATTTGAAGCTGTAGATTGTCCAACAAAATTTTCTTAGCATTGTGCTCTTTGCTCCACAATATCAGCAGAATACGGTGAAAACAAGAGTTGAGAGCATAAGGTGTTTCCATGAAGTCACACACATGAACACACTTTCTCATAACCCATAGCCCTTCTAGTATTCAGCGATTTTGGTCTGTAGTACGTTCATTACCCTTCCATTTATACAGACTTTCTTAATTATTAATAACTCATCATGACGAAGTGCTCTTGTATGAGAAATGTCAATATACAAGTACACAATATACTACTTGCAACAACAGTCTTCTTGTTACTCTTTTTGCACACTAAACACAGAAGTAGCCGCTGGAGCTCACGGAGGCCAACAAACTCGTTCCTATACGTATCAGTTTGAGGCCTAATGTTAAGGTATTATAATACAAGGGCTAGAAAAACAAAAGAAACAGGCGGGAAGATGTTGTATAGTGTTCACACTAAATGAGAAAATTGACTAAGAAACGAAAACTTTCCAGATGAAAGTTTGCCACCATGTCATAGACAAATGAATTCATTCGTTTTACCACATTTATTCATGTTTTTCTTTCTCCTGCCTTCACGAAGCAGAAAATTAGTAGTAAACTTGTAGGAAATATGGTAGGAAATATGTACATTTAAACTGATATAATAGCCTGTTCTATAATTCTGCCATACTCTCAACTCTTTGTTTCTCTTGACCTAAGAATTATCGTCTGTCATCCAAAAACCAGAAATGTTCATAATGCGTTGTTTATGAATGGCGGAAGAGTGGTCCAAATCCGTAAACGAGAGGAAATTCAGGACTCCTAGCACGTGGTGGGAGAGTAAAACTGAGCATTGGACTTAATTTGCTAGTCGAGTCGAATGCATAGAGCACCCCTCATAGATTAATCAACACCAAGAGGTTTATCCCCTCTGCTTTTATCCTGTATGTAGCTTTGTTTTCAATTAAGTCGGCTAAAATCGAAATTCGAAAAAAAAGGGTAAACTTCTTGAGTCTTGGAGAAATCACTAAGATGGAGAGCAACCGTGGCAAATTTGAAAAATTATCTGATCGAAAGTCTCACAACCAACCCTGTAATGATTGAAAAAATTGGGATACCCACCTTCCATTCATTTGGCATAATAGTGGAAATATTGGTAATTAGCTCCATGCCTTCGAAACGCCTCGACATCTTCTTAAGAAATCTCCAACAGTCGACAATCTAGTAAAAACGCTTCTAGAAGATACATACACACCGAAAGCTTTGTTTTCTTTTTTTTCTTTCCAATTGGATAAATAATCTTCTGTCTCTTTACCAAGATTTGTTGGTTATAACAGTCTTATTAGTGCTTAGTTATCCCTATGTGTATTTGAAATTAGATGTCGAAGACAACGACTATTGCGACAACCCAGTAACCAGTGCTCGGTAACAATGAAGATACCTTCAGAAACTCTTAGTTTTCTTTTCACCAAACACATCTAATTAAGGGCATATTCTCTAGATGATTTCAATGAAGCCATTATACTAATTCATTTTGTAGTCTGTGTGTCGTTGTCAGATAGTATTGAACTCATTTTGAGCAACGGTCGGCATCGTCGAAGTGAAGAATGAGATTTAGAAGTTGTGAAAACATGGAAAGTCACTAATTAACTAGAAGCCAATTCCACCAGATGAAACGCTTGGCTGAACATATGGAACGTTCATAGCGGTAACATCCGATGCCAACTTCATTTACTTCGTAAGGGAAAAAAAACTACTCAACGTTTCTACTCATTGTCGTTTTTTTCTTTTTATGCGTCCTTCATAGTACTTGTTTAACACATTCGGTACTATGCGCCTTAATTCCAGTGTAAATATGCCCAAGAACACTGGCTGTTTTCAAACCTGAACCCATTTATCCCAGCTTATAGTGAATTTCGTTAACTGAAATAAGAGTACTTGGCGTCCACAAATTTTCTGGCAATATACAACTTTTATTAGACTTCTAACATAAAATCTTGGTTTCTTAAAACCCAGAAGACGTATTCGCTTCACATCTTCACGAAGAAGCTCGTATTTTGAAAAAGCGTACCGACTGAAAAAAGCCAGATCTCATTCGACAGACAGCTGTGACGGCATTGCATGAATTGTTGACGCTTTCAGCTATCCCACCGCACTTGTGTTAAATTACCAAAAATCTAGATTTCATTTTCAATTTCTGAAAATTTAAACGTAGACAAGCATTCTAAGGTCAAACCAATATTTTTGAAAGACTATATGTATGCTCTCAGACCGAATAGGTGAGGTTTCCTCCGTCAATACTTTACCTTCTGAATTCTTCAATAGCTTTCTAGTCGTCGGAAAATTACCGGAAGTTTTTTAAATAGCGACATCGTCGCAGATGGTGTAAAGAAGTTGGTATGCACAAGTTATTTGGAACCACCGTTTCATTTCTGTTGTGTTTGGCTTATTTTTTTTATGGAGCTTCTAACGGGTGTTACTTGTACTATTTGACTGTTCTCACTCTCCCGCAATATTGGATTCAGAACAACACAAGACTTGATAAACATTAAACCACGTTGACAAGCATTTTGTTTTCAAATTAATTCCGTCTAATTTCAGAAACTTCGCAAATTCTTTGGTATCCCGGATGATTTTTGTCGTTGCCTTGTCCCATACTGATTAGCCAAAATCAAAGGAAACATCTAGTCAAATTCTTCCCCATTGACGTATCCTCGATTGTCCCTGAAGACCTGGCCCAGCATAGCGATATTTGTGGAAAGGTTGACTTCTTCTTAGTGTTAAACTTATGCGCTCGGATTGATATATAACAATGGTCATCGCAACCACAATGATGCTGAGATATGAGCAAAACTCAAAACCGCAGGCGGTCATCCAATTCACGACTACGCTTTTCGGGGGCTCACGTGCTATCCACCAAACTAATCGGGGCAACTGGTTTGATTTTTTGTTTTTGCTCTGCCGGTTCTAGAAGCAATCAACCGTCATCTCGAGTGATCTAGAGAGCACAAATCGGTATTGACTTCGGTTATGCTAGAGCTGCAGTCCTAACCACAATGTCTAACCTTCATTTACAGCCTATTCTCTTTCCAATCGCTTTTTCCTTTTCACTTTCTATTTCTCTTCCTGCTGCAGTTTCAGCTGAACTGGGTTCAACGTCAATTTGTGCTCTCCAGATCACTCCAGTTGACGAATGATTGCATAGAGCGAAAACAGTGAAATGGAAAGCGAGAGCTGCGGTTGATGTGATGGAAACCACGTTATCTTCAAGTAAGGATAACTGAGGGTTCGACGCCCAAATCGAGTCCTGAGTTTAGTAAATGTCTTAGCATCCTTGGTGTTGTATTTCACATAATACCCTTCCATGAGAAAAGATTAGGCATTAAAGAAAAAGTTAAACATAGTGACCACAGCGATGAAATATTGAGCACTCTGCCTATACGGTTCGGCGACGTTAATTCGTTTCCCTCGCAACGCCCCCAATCAGTACTGTTCATTTGTCATTTCAAGCTTTTTCGCACCCAAATCCTCACTACTTGCATTGTTTCATATTGAGTTACACGTACAAAAAAAAACGCCCATACATTTGGAATAGAAATCTCGACAAAATCTTGGGAGAGCTTAGCTGAAAACTAAGAGAAAACATTTCTGACATACTCTTGAAAAACGAAACTTGAGCTGAGACATGCGATGTTTTCGAAACATTTTCTATGAAATGGTAAAACAAATTTTGCAGGTGACTACTGACTTGCATCCATATTCTGACCTGCTCATCGTGCATATGGTTTTTAAATATTTGCGCTGGAGCATGATCTGTGCGATTGGGTTATCAGTTTTTTGAGTTGGAGCATCTTCACGTATTATGAATGAGACAGATTTGCTTGGTACATTAAAACTTCAGTTAGAATCTTAACCTTTTTATTTGCTGCCTATTCTTTTTAATGGCAGGGTATGTTGCGAAATATAACTCCAGTAATGCTCAGATATTTGCAAAACTCCGGACCGCAGGTGTCTGCGGTAGGGAACGAACGCGCTATTATCCTTGCAGAGGAGTAACGCATTCACCATCACATCATGCGATTCGTTCGTTTCTCCTGTCTCTCAGCTAGTTCTGTCGATCACTGCCATCCCCAGATCAATTCCGTTGGCGGGTGAAATTAGAACTTCAATTAGAAATGAACCTCGTTTTCGGTTTCCTCTGGTGTTTAGCACAACTTTTCTCAAAAGCCCACTTCATTGCAACTCTCTCTATTAGAATTGTGAGTTTCGTCGCACGCGGCAAACTGTTGATTCTCGACACATCTACCAATAGGAATATTAGATTTTTTCTTAACGCTCCGTCAGTTTCAAATTTGTTTAAAATTCGACTTTGCGAGGAAACCGAAGAGATGGTTTTTAGATCGGAAAAAACTTTCTGAACATCAAAAATACGCAACCATGACAGCTACCAAATTTTAGCAATACATTGCCCTCAGTTTCTTTCACATTCGGAATAAAAACTTTGACAAAAGCAGTCATTTATGGGCTCCATAAAATAAGAATTTTATCGAGATACTTACTTGGATACTTGGATGGTCCGTCCTCACTAGTTCTGCGGGACCCAGCATAATCTCCGCCCAAAGTCTGCCACAGGTCTTCACTACCACAGGCGGTCGCCGCCTTTGTGGATTAGAGGGAGATTTGCCACCATGCGACTAGCTTGGTACCAGTACGGTGACGGGTCCTGGTATTGGTTTACTCTTAGCTGGGCTTCCTGACGGAAACGCCGGGCTCCTTCTCAGCGTGGGAGACCTTGCCGCGATGATGAATTTCCGCGTTGTACCTCACAGCCGACACCCAGGAACACTTCCCAGCCACGATGAGGCGGTAAACCGTTGGAAGGATTTCATCGAGATAGGATATAAAAGCATTATCTCGTTGACAAACACCTGTGTATTCTGATATTTTCACTGGTATTTTCTGTCAAATTAGCAAGGTTCATTGTTAATTGTGATTTAGTTTTTTCGACATTAAAATGAAAGCGCATTCTTGCGTAGATTTTAGGCGACCTGAGATCTCTTGATTTCTTGCGCCCTAGAATTTATGAGCAAAGATTTTATAACAGCATAACGATGCGGACCGAAGTTCTGCACCCAGTTGATAGTAAACATTAAATATTAAAGTAAGTCACTGCAAATATCTGCGTCTTTTACATGCCTATTTTTTATATGTTAAATCCCTACTCTGCTGCTTACATGACACATTCCACACCTTGATAGCACTAGCAGTGCTTTAATTCGCTCCATTGTCCTGCACTTTCATCCACGATGGTCGTCATATTCGTGGTGTGTGTTCGACTGTTTGTTGAAGATGTTTCCCATTATTGCTTCATTAATGTCATATTGAATACTGGTCAAGCGTTGGATTTTCTCAGAAGAACCTTGATAGATGTGCTACGGCGGTCTCAAGCCATCGTCACAGATGATTTCCAGCTTTTCTGAATCCGACCAGTTTGCTGCCTTGGTAGACCGATTACTCCAAAACGGTTGCAATTCCGCGTGGAGTCAATGATTCTAGCGACTAGTAGATGGTCTGCTGAGGGTGATGTATTACATCTAGTCCACCGAATAATAGAGGTTTTTAAATAGGCTGTCAGCTAGTTTGTAGTTCACTGCATTTCATCTGATGCTGGTCGCCTTCGTTCGTACCCTTGATGTGATTTGCTTTCGCTTGGTGAATGATTGCAAGTCTAAAGTAGCTTCATTATTGCAATCTTCTCATACTATTCCATTTTCAACTTATCTTTTTCTGAATACGTCTACGGCCGCTTGTTTTATATGTTTCTCTAAACTTTGTAACGGCTCGTCTATTACTGATATTGCGCAGTCGCGATTAAAATGAAAATGATCAAACAGTCTTTTTTATGCTTTGACAATGTATGTTCTCGTTTTCACAATGCTCATCAGGTTTGTAAAATTGCAATAAAATTTCTTTCAATAAGATACCGCGTCCTAGAAATGGCTACTTTTAGCTATGCTTTCTGGTAAAAAATGTCATGCTCCTTCCCAGCTTCGGTGATCCTACTGGAGAATGGACCACCGATGTATAAAAGTATTTAGACACCAAGGAACACACCCAAGCACGATGAGGTGGAAAATCATTGTGGGGGTACCTTTTTAATATCTTTAAAAAAATTCTTCAGTAGTATTAAAAATTGTAGCTTTATGTAATAACGACGCTATGTAACTGCAACTGTAACTGTAGTGTTTCTAGGCCTTGGTAACAATTTTAGCATACACTTTCATTTCATGATTTTTCAAAGGATGATCTAGTGACCTTATTAGAATTTACTACGAATGCTTGTCGTTGCTAATGACCTCCTCGTTCATCCTTTTGGCCAATTCTCCTTAACCTGTTTGTTAGTTGCCTGTCTCTAGATGTCGTAACCCAAGAATGTTTTCTAACAAACTCCAAAGAAATTTTTTTGAAGAGACAATCCTTTTGCCAACGAATCGTAGGCATCATTTCCGTCCTGAAAAAAAATCCTATTTCCAGAGTGGTAAACCTATATCTGATCCACATGAGAGCAAACCACTTTGTAGTAGAAGCCTAGTAATTCCGGATAAAACCCATGCTCAACCAGTATTCAAAATTTCAACGGTGAGAGAAGTAGAAAAAGTCCTGTATGTGCAGCCAAATACACACCATCTTCGTGGATGAGACCTCTTCACTCTTGAATTTTCCCGTTCTGCCGATATTCTTCAGCATGGCTATAGCTGTACAGCTATACAAGCCAAATGCCTCCAATTTTTTGATAAACCATGAAATTCACATGCACTAGAGTGCCGTCAGAAAAATGAGACTCGTTATATGCACCGCTGTTCTTCATCAGCAGCAACAAGGGGGTGACAATGGTAGATAGACGTTTTGACGACCTAATCGTTTTCACAAAGCAATTATCAAATCCAAGGTATCGTGTCCTCTCAACCAGGCAAACTTTGTTGCCATTCAAAAGACGCGCAGTTGGAGATTTGTGTCACTGAATCGCCAGAACCGATGGAAAGCGATTGAATCGTGCAGGATGACTTCGCCCATTGTGGCTGATGACAGCGGCGACGACGTGACTGCTGTTGCCAAATGGAGGTGCTTGTAGTAAGAGATCTCTTGATCAGTCGAATTCAATGAAAGTCCATTCTGTATCTTGCTCCTTTTGCTTGCAATGACGCAACATTTCTAATCTTGAGAGGTCTTTTTGGAATATCCGACAAAATAGCCAAATATAGTGCCTCTGCAGCTGTTTGGATTAGGACAATGGGTTCTGTTTGTGAATCCTTGCATTAATTTCTCGACAAACAGTTAGTTTCTTTTTGTTTGAGTCGATGGGAGACTTTGCATCAGCATCTATGCATCAAGGAAGTCATGCATCACTCATCTGTCGAGGTTTTTTGTGCCAACAGTTTTAGATTTTTCAAGCAAGTGCATTTGTCGGCTGGGCGAAACGACGACGTACGCCCATCATATTTATGTAATTTCATGCATGTGCAGGGTTTTGTGCTTTCATATTCGCAGATCTTCTCCACATCTAATCGGCTAAAAGTTTGAAATCAACTAGCTGGGAATACCTGGAAGTTGTTTAAGGGTCATCCTATGTAAATTTGTCATGCCTCCACTCTGAAAAAGACAGGGAAGTTACCTATGTTCGCTAGTTGTCAATAAGAGCTCAAAAGCAGCACAATAATATTTCTGAATAATATGCTGCCGAATGTTTACGAAGATCGATTTAAGCAAATATTCTTTGACATAGAGCTGGATTGAACGGCGATGGTTCACATTATGGTATAGCCATCGAAGCTAAGAATTAATTTTCCTGCAAACTGAAAACATCGATAGAACTAGTCCACGCTGTCCGGATTTTTCATTAGAAAAAACTAGGCGGCTTTCAGAGACAAGTTGAAAAAATTGTCTTCGGATTACAAGGGTATAATGAAGAGCTGCATTACCACACTCAAACGACCTTTTTTTTGAAAGCTTTGTGGAAATAAAATTTTGCGGGATATGGAGAAGGGATTTAAGAGTGGGTATAGAGGAACGCTTCTTATAAAATACAGAAGGTTCTTCATATTTGCACCTTCATTATGCTAACATTGAGTTGCTCAGTCTTTTTGTTTGCTCAATATCATTTTAAATTACGAATTTCTTCCTACATGTGAACCCTACTAATTGATCTCATGTACTCGAGTAGGTGGGTGGCAATCACATGAAGATACAACTACACAATCTCTAGATACGTCCCAATGAGGTACCAATAAGTCCAGTGTGACGGCAACGAAAGGCAATAGGCAGTAATTAAAACAAGGGTCTGGCTAATCATTCATTTGGCTACAAGTTTTTTGTCTTGTTGTCGGATGCACTGCGTCGGCACACATTTTCATCTTCACCATAGTAAGATGACTTTCGAAGGTACAAGTAGCATTTAATGACGCAGCCTTTATGTGAGGGGAGAATATAATCCGCTATGCTACAAAATGTTAATGTCTCGTATTTCAGAGCTTACATTCATTTTACGATGATTGAACGATTTCCGCCTACAGCATAATGCCTTTGTACAGATTCTTAATAAGGAACTTCAACAAATACGGGAAGCAAATGAACGGTATGGAAGCACCAGTTAGGCTATTGAAAGGGAAAAAGAAAAAATCTTCTCGCAGCACTTTTCAAAGCAATGCGTCTCCTACTCTAACATTCTTCGAGTCTGATTGTAGCGTCGTAGAGAAATCCTGTCTCCTGGGCGGTTAGACAATTTTCCAAGACACACCATCATACGAGTAGAAGCGCAAAACCACAAGTTTTCACGGAGGCGGTCTTTCACGAGTTTTTTTTACAGAAAGTTAAGGAACCAAAGATGAAAATCGGAATGTTTGGTTCCACGTCGGTGTTACAAAAGTCTTTCTCTTTTCAAGCCAAATTTTGAACCAACGTTTGGACAGAGTGCAATTCGCTTTTCTTCGTTTTCTTTCGCAGCAATCGCTGGGTTGTTAAACAGCATACGTTTACTTCCATACAATCACACACATGCAACACAACCGTAGCTGACGTTTCGGCAGAATCGCCATCTTCAGAGCCTGGAAGGGTATAGTAATACGCAACTTTAGTAATACGCAACTTGCTAGGTTAAACGCTTCAGCAGCACGAACAGAAAGACAAGAATCGGAACGATAATTACAAGACCAAATGCTTTTCGAAAAACCCACCGCTTTTGTCAACTGTCTTCCACCGAGGAAGAACAGCCGTTCAGAGTCGCATATGGTTGACTACTGCACCACCCCTCATCAAAAACAGTTCTGAGATAAGGGGCTAGATCATGTGTTATCTCTGAGCATTCTTCCCTGCTTTTCATTCTCGAGTTCCTGGCATTTATCCAAAAAGCCTTGAGGAGTTTGCGTGTTGGTGTTTTAAGATCCCGTGCGAGGATAGCGACTTTTATATCAAAAATGCTCTCCACTATGCTTTTGCATTCTATGCGTCCCTTGTCTCTTTTTTGCTTATGGAAACCACTAATTTAATGGTACATCTGTGCAGTGCATCTCAAGATACTACTGGCCAGTGCAAAAGGAGGCAAGTTAATAATGAGAGGAGATGAACTCTTCACAAAAATTCCACACGAACCTTTTTGCTTCGGAAAAATGTGTAAACCACACCAAAGTTTCATCTGGAGAACAAGGTTTTACTTCGAGTTCCAATCATATGTCAAAAAACTGCATAACCACTTAATCGAAGGTACTTTTTTGTGAGCTAAAGGGCACCAAACGTGCTGCTGCTTCAAAATAAAACGATTTAATATTGTAAAAGGTGATTAAAGCCTCTGAAACGGAATGATCAATTTCCCGCATATAGGTAATATTGAAGGAAACTCTAGTTAATTACCGGTATAGTTTTTCTTCGCTTTCATGTGTGGTAGGTGAAATTGCCAAGACCACACTGTGAATAAGCATGTGAAATTAGGAATCCATCTTTTTGAGCTTATGGGTTCATTTCGGTGTCCTTTCGTAAAGCTCTGGTAGAAGCTACCAAATCAGGAATGTGTTTTCTGGAAGAAATGGGCATGTTTGCGCTGAAATTGCTACTTGATGGTCTCATTTCGGATAGACGCATTATGCCGATGTTTACGCATAAGCGCGCAACTATTCAAATGCTAACGCTTGTATTTTTACAAACATTGTTAAAATAAGTTCAATGGTGCTGAGATATTTGCAACACTCTGGAACGCAGGTGTCTGCTGTGGGGAACGAACGCGCTATTACCCTTTCCGGGGCTAACACGTTCACTACCACACCATGCCGGCCCTTCGTTTCGCCTGTTTCTCAGCTAGTTCTGTCGATCAGTGCCATCAGTAGGCAAATGTCAGCGGGACTGATCTCAAAAACCGAGATCGGCAATGAAGCCAGTTAAGCTGAGGCTGTAGTTACAATCAGTATTTTAACTTATTATTTATTACCCACTCCTTTCAATTGCAGGGTATGTTGCGAAATAGGATCCTCATGGTGTAATGGTGAACACGTTAGCCCCAGGAAAATGCAATAGAGCATTCGTTCCCCACCGCGGACACCTGCGGTCCGGAGTTTTGCAAGTACCTCAGCATCATTGAAGTTATATTTCGTAACATACCCTGCCATTGAAAAGAGTAAGCAGTAAATAACAAGTTAAAATTGTTAAAATGTTTGCGTTGCGTTTTTTGCAGAACGATTAATACCAGAAGTATTAAGTATCCATATCAAACTAGCAGTGTGATTTCTCTAGTTTAGGTGATGTTCTCAACTCATTATTATCGTTCTTTCACAGATTGGAGTACTTTTCTGCTGCTCGTTAACCATTGTTAAGTTAGTATGTCTTCATGCACGATTCAACTGTTTGCGTAGGAATGTTAGAATCTCAATCTTGTTTTCACACAGGTGAAACATGGCTGAGTAAATTGCTCACCTGCTGTAATTCATTCAATTATGCAGTAAGTTTAGTTGCTACGAGTAGAACCTCCATCCAATCTTGCTGTACATCAAAGGTAGCTGCCCAGCACATTCCGTTCGTTCGCACAGAATTCACCGAATTCACATGTAACATTCGCCGCCCTTCCTGCTTCGACAAAAATTTCTTTTTAAACGACACTACGAAAGAGACTCCAGCTACATGCCAGTCCCATGATTGCATGGCTTGGATTGAACGGTTTTTTTTGAGAAAGTACAATATAATATTCATGCACGTAATAACACACACACACACCACACACACACACACACACACACACACACACACACACACACACACACACACACACACACACACACACACACACACACACACACACACACACACACACACATACATACATACACACACATACACAACACACACACACACACGCACATACAACAAAAACACAAATACACAGCACGCACACATGCATCTGCATGTGTTCATATGCATACGAAGAAGTGAAGCCAGGGCAACAAAGACATGGTACTCATACCATCAACTTACCTATGTCCCAGGACAAGTACGCGGTAACTTTTACTCCGATTTTAACTCATCATCCTTCACACGAGTTCAAGATCAATCTTAATGGCAGCGTCATACATAGATTCCAGCTTATTTTGACAGTTATATGGCTCGTCTTCAACATTCATGTGAACATCAGCACACATTCGTCTTGCTTTTTTTCCCGCGAGGATCGTTGTTTATGATTGCTTTCTGTTTTAAGCATGTAACGTCTGCAACCAGAATTCTCCATAAGTTGATTATAAATATTAACATAGCCCACTGCTGTGAGCGAAAAGACGTCCACCCATCTTTCATTCGGTCGTCCAGTCCAATAGGATGCTTGCATTTTTTGGGGGTCCATTTAAGTGACTTTTTCGTATGTCTATTAATTCCGTCAACTCTTCTCACTACATCACCGGTCCCACATCTCTCGGTGGCTTCTCTGAAAAAACATGAACAAGGCTCCTGCTGACCTACTTTTTTTCTTCACAGTTCCCCCTCAGTATCATTTACAATGTTCATCGAAAAGTACACGTATATTCGTTCTATATTCAGAAAACCGTCTATTTTTATGTCTTTAAAATTCCACCATAGAATTCCCATGAACTGGGTTTTCTCCCGATTTGTGCGATATTTTCCCACTTCTTTGTGCTCTTTGAGCATCGTTCCTACTTCTTAGCTAAGTACTACTCTAAAAGACGTCCATGTCAATGACGAAATAAGCACTTCACAAGAATCTGCCACGGATGTGTGTTCCTTTGTCCCTTCTTATCCCAGACGAACGACTTCATTCACAGCAGTGCGGGGATGAAGCTTTTGGCGAAATAGAGCTGCTGCTTCTGATCTTTTTTCCTGCCATAGTGTCGATATAATAACTGCATTTCATGGTGGAACTGGTATAGCAGTTACAGCGCTCACGTAGAATTGGTTAATTCCTGAGTGAACTTGTTCTACACAAGCGCTCTTATCATGAACGCTACTTCTATTGAACATTGTTTTTCAGCAGTTGACATAGATAGAATAAGAACAGTGTTATTCCTTATAGGCTTTTGCTATCTTAAAGTGGTAACAGTCGTAGAAATAACCCTAGAATGGCATCATCCAGAAAAGTTTTTACTCAACTACTAGAACCATATTAGACGGCGATGTGACATTCATCTAATTTTTTACTGTTGTGTTTTCATATGGCTTCGGCCTCGAGTTCCATCACCACGGCCACTTTGCTGTGGAAACCAATGAACACTTTTTTGAGTGCCTGCCTGGCATTTGAAATTCCAGTGACTTGTTGACAAGAGTTTAATGGTGATTAATCAAATTATAGGTTCAGGCTACGTCGAACTTGTCCACTGTTGTGTAGAAGTTATTAAATACGAATTCTATCTACCCGCTTTGCCTTATTATGCCCAGCGTTCCCATACCATATGAAGGTCAATACCATTAACTACTAGTCAGCAACATCGAGGACAGGGAACTGATGATATAAGGCAGTTAAAGATAAGGAGCTATACACGTTTTATTAAAATTTTAGGGAACTTGTCCGTAACGAGAAATCCTTCTGCTAATTTGTTAAGAGAGACTTCAATGCAAGGATGGGAACAGCACAAGGATAGGAGTACTAAATCGGAAATTTTGGATTGAAGCATCGTAACAGAAATGAAGATCGTGTTCTAAAAATACTCACTGCTACTCTTCTCTTCCATGCCAATTCGTGTTTCAAGAAGAAAGCCATCATCATCCCCGCTGCGCCTGGTAATATCTAAATGGGTTGATCCATGCGGAAATTGGTAATATCCTTCTGCAAAGAAGACGAAATCTTTCGCCGTCGGCGTATTGTTCCATCTTTTTCAATAGGGTCATATCTCAGCCTTTTTCATGTGAAAATTCTCTTTAACCGCAAAGCAGAATAGAAATACTGTCACTGCTCGGAAAAAAAGAAAACAAGCCATCGTATCCACTTATCCAATCTCTAAAATTTTTTACCAACTATTAGGGCGTCGTAGAGAGCATTCGTTAGCCTATATACATCCATGGTTCGACGCTGCACGTAACGAGCCAAGACTTTTACCCTGTGCGAGTTTGACAAAATGGAACCAAATATATTTAGGAAAACCTCCCTCCCATACACATAAACCGACAACTACTTGTTAGGAATACCTGAAAATAACCCGGCAATCTTATCCTAGGGATTCCAGGGAGTACGTATCCGACCAGCATTCAACGAATTGAGTAAGAAAGGAATGAGGAAAGACTTCCGTAGATGATAAATACGTGACAACGAATATAAAGGTGGAACTGCTGCAATCAGCATAATAAGCTCAAAAATCCGCAGGATTACTTCCAAAAAATTCATGAATCATTTCATCATATTTCATTAAATATAATGCTACGTTTACTATCATTTCTGAATGCAACATCTCCATTGAACAAAATTCATTCATCAATTCATAAAGGATTCTGTCTAATTGAATTTCCTTCATCAACATTGAAAATGTTGATTTCCACATCCATTATAATACACCACTAATTCCTCTCTTCGTACGACCATATTCCTTATTCCAAATGCGTTCGGTTCCACTTTGTACCGAAATCCACGGTCTCATCTCACACTCACTATCTTGATCCTCGATACCATTCTACCCACCCTATTGCACTCTGTTAAATGCGCGAGAACCATTTCGATTCGTATTGTTTAATACAAACAAACGTAATGTACTTCCAACTGATTCTGGATTTCCATCGCTTAAACTGCTATGGAAAACCAATCAAATTCTTCCCGTAGTTTTTCTGTTTTCACGACATATGATAACATGAATCTTTTCTCTATTACTATCACCTTATGCCATGCATTTCGTAAGTAAAAAATCGTTTTTTATCGCATGTGAAGGCAGTGGTGGAACATACAGCTTGCATGCGCGACATGCAAACGATAAATCAATACTGATTTCACACGACATTTCCTTCTATCTACGATTTATTACTAACCATTCTCAAAGTTTTGGGATAACTCCTACACAGAAGCACGTCTTGATTTTTTCATTTTCGCATCCTATCGATGACATGCATATGAAGAACATTGCTTCCTGATAAGTATCAATTTCTCCTCCAAGGACTTCAATGAAATTCCTTGACATCTTTTCAAGATCTCGAAAATGGGTTTTTCCATGCAAAAGTCTACTTTTTAGGAAAGCGCTTCGAGGCTCCCCTGCACCACTGGGTAGGTCGGTTCATTCCCTCGTCCAGGGCTCACCAACACTTCCCATCCATCCAGAGTCGGCAAATTAGTACCAGACTTGTCTGGGAGGATAGCAGTCGTGAAACGAGACATATGTGAGCTACTGAAAGTCATCCTATATGTCAGATATGCTTTCATTCACCTCCAACGATGCTGTGAATGGAATTGAAAGCATGGCGCATTCTTCGAGCGTTCATTAGGCGAACCGCTGAAGCCTTCGTTTTTACTTCTACCCTTGCCACTATATGCAAATCTGAGTGGCAATGTTTGCTGAAAAACTGCTAAAATTAGTAAAGCCGAAAAAAGCACGCAGTTAATTCACGTGGGCCTCTTCATGTAATCATTCGATCATATCGATAATGGTGTCCATTCTATTCACTAAGTCAATAGCGAGGTGTACTGAAGAAATGAATCGAGCGAGAGTTGAGTTAATTTAGAGTAAAAGGTTGGGAAGTGGGTGGCGGCGGAATGTTTTATAAATAATTCCTCACACGCCTCCAAACAGAAGAACGTGTTTGACAAAAAAAAAGACACCACATACAAATTTGAGAAAGCAGGATGTCAAAAAGTGTAAACGTTTCGGTTAGCGAACCATATGATTTTCCTTCCAAATGCAGAGTTACTGCCTAATGTTTGTGATGACTGCCTCAGCATCAACTCCTACTTTTCCTAATGGTTTAGCAAGGAATTAGTTATGAGTGTATAACGGTGGGCAGGAACGTCATTCAGTTTATGCGAATTTTCTATACGTTATTCCTGTTTCTTGCTTCTTTTCTGATTTGGCGCTATCGTTTTTCTCAGTATGCTCTGTTATAGTTGTTTAGGCACGATTCAGTCAGTATACGTATCGTAGAATGAGTAATAATTCGACGTGTTTGAATTTGAACGAGGAGTTATGGCAGCAGCGTGGCGATCTCACAACCAGGGTGAGTGTGGTTCGATGTTTCCTTTCCCATAAATGCTTCTGATAAATGCTGAGAAATGCATGGCTCAGGTGCCGACAATGGTCATCTTTGCCATTCTCTACTCCATTATTATTCTTTGTGGTCTCGTTGGAAATGTATGTGTAATTTTAGCTATCACACGCAATAGGTAAGCGCTTTCGCCGTAATTAGTTCACTATATAAATGCAGAAGATAGCATAGAGAAAGTAGTGCTGTTTAGTTAGTGTAGTACTAGTTTGTCGAAGTCACCTATTCAGACATTCCAATGTCTAGATGAAATTCCGAGCAACATCTCGAAATTTCAAAATCATCAAACTGATTGTCTTTCAGAGTTCTACAGACAGTTCCAAATCTTTTTATTCTATCACTATCATGTTCTGATGTTGCTGTGTGCTGCATTTCTGCAACAATTACTCCTATAACAGCATTCCGGAAAGAGTGGATTTTTTGGCACCGTGCTGTGTCGCACTGCTCCTTTTATAGCGGTACGAGCTGTGCATTTCATCTAAGACGAATCAAAGTCGCGTGTACATACTTTCAGGGTATCAGCTTATGCTTTTCGACTTTCACGTTAACTGCCATCTCCATTGATCGATACCTACTTATACGGTTCCCGACGAGGAAGCCGTTAATGCATTTTCATGCATATTTACTAATTACCGTATGTTTCCTTTAGTTGCTAAATTATTTTAAGATTTTTTTTCTCACGGATACGAGATGTATAAGGAAACAAAATAGTGGCGCAAAATTGCTATGCTTACAAGTAGCACACCATTTTCAGGCACCGCATTTATCAATGTCATCTCTGCATAAACATTATTACGACGATTTCATATACAAATGCATATAAGTGTCATTACATTTCCAAGCGGGCTTTGCGATGTAGACATCATTGGAATCGTTTCCAAGTGATTTTTTGGAACAAACAATTTTCCACAAGCTAAAACAACAGATTCTTAGAAAGCATATGTTAATGTTCCGTTGCGAGTAGAAATTCCCACACTTTAATGCTCTTTGTGACAATGATGTATTGCTTTCTGGAAAAAATTAGACCTTAATGTATGCTGTATAGGTAATTTTATCAAATTTTAAACAGCTGTTTAAATTTATGAAGAATTGGTAGCTTAGTGGCAGTAATGCCTTTCAATACCCGCAAACGAGAAGAGCTGGTTCTATCTCTACCTTTCTATGAAGATCTGGAAACGCCTGGCAATGCCATCCCACGATTCCAAGGAGTCCAGCATTAAGTAGGAGTCTTAAAGAAGACCAATGATCCTCAAGCGTATAACGAATGCGAGAATACGAATCGAATGCAAGAAATGTTGGGATACCTACAACATACCCTGTGCTGTTATCGTGACTCAGAACAAAGATAGTCGCCCAGTGAGCAAAAACAAGCTTCGTACTTTCGGGTGCCAAGCCAGCGAAGAAATATCAGATCTCGCTTTGCAAAAGGCATCCATCATTCGTGCCTGGTTGAAATTCACAACCACACATTCCATGAAGATTTTTTTCATTTAGTCTGCATCAACAACAACATAGCACTCTCTGAGAAAACAAGGAAAGAGCATTTCCTTGGATACTTCATCCATTGAGTCTTACCTTAGACTTTTGCACAAAGATTCGATGGCTCCGAAGTTGGAAAGAATGCTTTTCTGGGAAAATAAAGAGAACTACAAGATCAGCCTTTCTTCTGCGTGACTGACACACGTCAAAGAAGCCTGAGCAATAAGTGTGAGCTACTTGTTTAGGAGTTTTAAAAATTGTTATAAATGCACACCAGTTTTCGATCAAGGAATTTGGACTACATTTAACTCACCATCAAAGCAAAGAGAGAAGAAATAAAGAAGCAACTTCAGATTGCAAAGAGATCTATGCTACTAATATGAAAACTCAGCTACAGACGATCCTTGCAGATGTGCTTACAGCTCTACGAGAAGAAAAATTATTGTAAGCAGTTTAAAAAAAACACTACAATGAAGAAATGCCAGTTCACGCCGTTAGTAGCACATTATCAGCGCTACTGAACGAACTTGTGATATTACCTACTTCCACAGCAATTGAAAGTTTTACTGTCTGCAATATCCGTCTTTTGACATCCCATACATTCCACAACAGAATTCAAAATTAGTAGCACGTATTAAATCGTAGCATACATATCAATTACACCTATGGGACGATAGAGCAAAGACTCTTCTACAATGCTGTCACGCTAGAAGATTTCCTCAGGTTATATGGTTATTGAGAAAAGATTTCCTTTTGTTAAAAAAAAGCCAGAAAGTCCGCCGCGAACGGAAAAATTGCTGGTATTCAATTAGGCTAGCCACGAAAAACGGCCCCACGGCATTATAAATTAAGAATTTCAATGAAGGTCAGTCATTTGAGAAGGCCAGGTTAAACATACAGAATTCTGAAATTCAGCTGTTATAGATTACATCCTAGGCTGAAGTCCCTTTTAGCGAATGAGATCCGAAAATTTGACACTGTATGAATAAAGCAGTTCACTAACGCTCTACTGTGGAGAATCAATTACTCTTGTTGGCTTGATGACTAGATCACATGCAAAGATGAAGCCACTTATAGGGTGAACGTACGTGTTTATATTGGCTTAGACGATTGTCTAAGCAACTTCTTGTTAGATTTAATCCCTTGCAATAGACTACTTTCATAAGCAGCAATCGCTTAAGAATCCAGGGGAATAAATTGTTTAAGAGCCCCTATGTTTCAGGAAGAAAAGGCATTCCTGTAGCCAAGTAACTATGTAACGGTGTGTGCATTATAATAAGGTTTAAATTGGTGAAGAGGACAGTACAATAGACACTTTGAACAATTTAAATCTGCCACAATCTTAAGCCGTAATTCAAAGTTCCTGTTTTTTCCATTGTTTTGTTGTATCATTCTATGCCGTGATTTGTACTGTAGCCTATCGACTTCTTAAACTCGGTTAATTTATCTCCCAGTCTGGTACCAATTTAGGTTAGCCTGTTTAATCTGAAACGGTGCAATGAAATGACAACCATGTGTGTATTAAAGTGGACCTCTAATAACTGCATTATACATGAAGCAGTTAGCACAAAGCACCATTTTCTTTCCGTCCGGTAGTATGCTCCCATATTTCACCATTTCAGTTCATATGTGCTCTGGCTGCATGTATTTCTTCTCCTATAATATTTCGGCAAAAACTTGCAACATTTGAGAATTTCTGCGGGCAGTACTGCACTGGTATGTCGTTTATTTCTAGGAAATTGATTTCTCTTTTAATTTGACTATTATAACGAACTTCAGAAGATTGGAGCGATAGTGAAAGTCAACGTAAGTTGTATGGAGCTGCCCTGCTTTGCGTTCAGTTAGTAGTGCCGTTACTTATCATAATTGTCTCGTATACTGCAATCTCACTTCGCATTAGTCAGGCTAGTACAGACACGATTCATTCAAAAGTAGGTTGGGATCTTAATATACAGCATTTTCTGTTGTAGAGTGTTATTCTGAGAAGTGCCAAACGAGGGCAACAGTGCCAACGTGGATGTACAGCTTACCGATCAGCAAAGAATGGCTCTGAAGAGAAAGCAGAGAACGAATCGAATGCTCATTGCTATGGTGGTCGCTTTCTCAGTAAGGTATATCTCGCAAGTCTTTAATTTATAAATAAATATGCAGATAGTATTTTTTTCCGCTCCACGCTTTATTGAAATGTTGCTGCGTTATTCGGTTGCATTTCCCGTTACTTACGTTGCTACGTAGCTATGATCTCCGACACTTTTCGATTTCATCTAATGATCCAGTAGTTTTCGTGCCTTGTACTGCACACGCATGTGCTGTTACCAGATTCTCAAAATGAAGAACTAATAGGAATAAACAATACTGGTGCCATGAATCAAGGCGCAATCTTGATGCTAGAAGTACGATGTGCGCTTTGAAAAACTGAGCCTTTCCGCACATACGGTACAACAATGAAAACAATGGAATATATCAGTGTTAAAAAACATTAGTGAGTAGCTGTTCGATTTTATCATAACGATTAGAACTGCCCATGACCACTCACAATTCCAAAATCTCACTCTCAACATCGGACGGGAGTGACTATAAGTGGAGAGGTCCAAAATAAAAGAATATCATGGTAAATCGAAGGTGTGCCTAACTGGTGTCACCTTTGTTCCAAAAAGGTTATAAGTGATCAGACCGTCATCTTCTCAACATTCCATTTTTTCGCGGAAGGGAAAGAAAGCGACAAAGTCCAAGAATTGAAGTCCCAAAGCCACTATAAACTGGGATTTATTCGGTCCATTAGTCGCCTCCTGGGAAGAAGTTATCGACAACATTGACAGAGAATAAAATCGGCACCTTCGACAGCTTCACGGTAGCCCACTGAGTGCTGAGGGTTCAAAACTCACCGAGAGACGTATGTCTACAGAATCACTCGAGGTAATATGCCATTGTGGAATCCTAGGAACCGTAGGCAATCGCCAACTCACTTCCGCACTTGCGAAACAATACAGACAGGCGGTAGAAAATATCTTAAAGAGAGAACAGTAGCAGTTATAGTGGAAGCTGCAGAGGCTTGGAAAAAGCAGTCGCAAAGCCCAACGAAGCTTTGCCAATTATAAAATCAAGACGATTGCACTCCGACGCCCAGACGAAGCAGCTACGGCTCGTAAAAAAGGGGACGGATTACAGGTTTTATAGGTTATGCAAACATTAGGATTGGAAGAACTATTTGGTGCCGATAATATGGTCTATGATGGAATGTGTATAACTAAGAATAGTCCCTCCTGAATTAAATTCTCTAAAATATAATAATTTCACGAGCATTTTATCTCTATCAAGGACACTTAATGCAACTATCGTATTATATTTTACTGCATATACTCAATAATGGGCGCATGTGGCGCAATGGTCGGAGGCGCCCTGCAACACACACGTGGAATCGATCCCAGCGCCCACGGCCCACCAAGCCTTCCATCCCTACGGGGTCGGTAAATTGGTATCAGAGTTATCTGGGAGGATAGCAGCACTGGCTCGATACATCGGTAGGCTACCGAGAGTCACTGTAAAGGCTAGATATGCATTCAACCACCTCCAAACGATGCTTAGTGAAGTCGAATGCATGCGGGCGCATCCCTCAGGGATTGATCAACGCCGAGAGCTTTGTCCTTTTTTATATTCAATAATGTCATTAAATTTAATCAGCTTTGTAAATGGTCTTTGGATGCACATACCTAGAAATAAACATTTTATTCTGACAGAACTTCGGTTAATATGTTCGACTCGTTGGTGCTCTGAATAACAAGCATTTTGAAATCACTTTTTTTTATCTGCATTAATAAGTTCAGTACTTTTTTTTCTCTTTGCTTCCATTTCCACAGTTCGCATATTTCTTATCTCGAATGATATGAATTATAGCTGGATATGGTCGGTGACATTTAATGTGCTTCGAGATTATGATTACTTACCATGGATGATCAAGAAACAGGAGTACCTATTTGGAATCGCAACTCATTGCATTGCAATGACTTCTACGGTTTCTATCCCTATTCGTTTCCTTTCTATTCTCCAGTTCGGTATTCTTTTTCGCAAATCTTATTGTTCTACATTTATTCATGTTTTAGGGTCTGGAACCCACTCTTATACGCCGCTCTTAACCTGCAGCTAAGAGCTGCGTTCGTTGATTTGATACCGGCAACGATTCGTTGGAAGTTACGTCTAGGAAACGATAATACTACTAATTTGACAGCAAACGGCACACTACACGTTATGAGACCAATGTCAACGCTTCAGTACAGATCGAGTGAAGGCCAACTACAGGTATGCGAAAACGTATCGTGAATACAGCAAGACCCTGCTACTAACAGTATTGCAGAAAGCACTTTCAATTTATAAAGTCTTTTACTTATGTTTCAAAACCGACTTTCTTTTAACCTCGGTATGACTAGTCAATATGTATTCTTCCTTTGATAAGCTTACACGAGGTTGATAACATTTTATTTTTGGCTAAAGCTGCGACGGTATCGTCTTCATCAGAGCCGATGATCCGAGTTGATGGTCCACAGCTGTTATCGGTTCCGATGAAGACGACACCGTCGAAACGTCGACGGAAAATAAACAATGCCATCAACATCTTTTACTTATATCCCACCATTTAAAGTAGTTTTGAATACTATATCAACAGAAATTTTACATCAGTAATGGTGTGTGATGTGTAACCAATTAACATTTCATTTTAAAAACCCGCCCAGCGTAACCTCAATAAATCACTTAAGCTCAAGGTCACATGAGCTTTATTAGATTGGCCTTAAGCTCTCTTCGAAATAAAAAAAGCATTGCGATGCAACAAGTAAAATTCTCCCTCATCAAATAGCTTTCCTTTCCCATAATGCACTTGCGCTTCATTATGAATGGGAAACGTTCCTACGTGTCGAAATGTACATCTTGGGTTCATATTCCAGCATGATCTCCAATGTTGAAAAAGAATTCGACGTTTATATCCGCAACATCGGAGTGAAACAATTGGGGACAAGAATAAACGAAGACTTTGTTGGCACCCACTCAAATCACTGTGATTCACAAGCGAAACAAGTGAAGAGTTAGCTTTTTCCGAACGTGATTTGAACGTGGTTTAATAAACGCCACTGGTTAATCCCTTGATTTGTTTTCTCAAGAGGGCTAAGAACTCGACTTGACTAGCGTATATAGGTAAAAACTAAATTGTCATATATCGTTAGGCAAAAATTAGCAATTCTCGGAAAAATGGTCGTTCCCTCATCAATGGATTAACAGCTTAATGAGGCCTTGTATAGTAGTATGGTTGTTGGAAAATCTTCTAGAAGCCGTGTAATGGCAAAGTGGAGATTTATTGCGGGAGTGAATTAAAGAGTCCTATACACCTAAACTATGGGAAGAACTGTCTTGTAAATTCTGGTGAAGCATTTATGTACGTTTCATGGGATAGTTTTCCTTACACATGGAGAGTGAAGAATGGTCAGATTGCTGTGTTTAAAATGAGGTTGCCATCAGTTCCACTTTAATGAGAAAACAAAAAGACCCACATCCAGTACTGCAAACATCAAAATAATGTTTCTTTCGTCAGTTCCTTCGGACACCACTCTATCACCTTGATTCTATTAGGTCTCCATTCGCCCTCTAGGCTTCATTTGTTTGAGCTGCTTCGAAAATCCTTCGCCGTTTTTCCTGCGTGTCCAAATCAAAAGTGTTTCTCGCTGAAGCAAGCTCGCAGTGAACATTATAGTGTCGTGACGTTTATCAGTGAAACATTGTTTCATCTAACACTTATATGGCGACGCAAACTATGTAGGGGTCATATTTGAAGTGACATTGCAGCCGGAATGAGCTCTACACAAGTCATTTTCTTTCCCATGGCTTGTTTTTGGCGCAGGGAACTTTTTTTTCCAACATGTCTTGTGGTCGGTCGACAGCTTGTCCAGCATAGATGTTGTAGAGGCAGTCGCCCATGGAAACCTATCGTCAAAATTTAAGACAATAACTTGACTGCTAATTGACCATTGTTTCATTTTCCAGCGCCATGATGAAACACGTTATCTTATGTGTTGAGGGAGTATTTTTAAAAAAAATGCAGAAGTAGACTCGGTAAAGGATAAAAGGATAAAGCTCTAAGCGTTGATCAATCCGTAACTGATGCGCCAAGCATTCGACTTCATTAAGCACCGTTGGAGGTGAATGAATAGACATCTCGCCTCTACGATGATTCGCCGCGGCCTACCGATGTATCGAGTCAGTGGGGCTATCCTCCCAGACAAGTCTGTTACCAATTTGCTGACCCAGAGGGGTGGAAGAATTGGTTCACCATGTGCGCGGGGTCGATCCCATGTGTATCAAAGGGGCTCCTCCGACCACTGCACTACATGCACCCCTACCTGTGGACAATAGTAACATGTAATAAGTAGCAGCTTAACTACCATGTACACTCCTAGCGGTGGATCAATGTCTGTCTATGGTATTCCAATCTTACCAACACCTTAATTCTATCGAAAAATTAACGTCCATATTCGAAGAACGATCAATTCCGTGACGGCGTAAAAATTAGGCGTCACCTCACGCGGTTGCCACGTAAAACTAGACGTCGCTGCTTAAGCACTGGTATATTACAGGTGAATCTCTAAATTATTAGCGCATAGAATACGTGGAAAAACATCGGAATCTACACGTCTCCATATGCTGGAAAACAGTTTATTAAAGAGAAGTTATAATTGCTTAAAAACATCGGGAATTTATATGTAGAACATAGATGGCACCTAGTAAACAAGAACGCAGAAATTAACGGGCATCCCTGAGGATCACAGTGGTCGTTTTAACGAATAGGATGGACTCCAGCACATTTTTACATTTGTTTCCTTGCAGCTTGATCGTTGTCCATAGTTGTGGTTTGTTTTGAGTATCATATCGAGATCTGTAACAAATTTTGGAGCTGCAAATACATCTAATTGATTCACAAACACGTCCGCCCACTGTGTAGGGCGTTCATCTTCATGGAGCCACTTTCTATCGCAGCGCAAACTTCAGCGGAAATAATTCCCAACGATTTTCCTTCAGCAGGATCCATGACGGGGATCGTGGGACGGAAAATGTTGGTGCAGGACTTTTATGTTGTCAATTCCATGTCATAGCGGGAGGTGAAGTTGGTCCTATCTTCATTCATCTGGGGTAACAATGGCTCACTACATTCGCAGTGGTACCAACGATATTTCTTCTGAGTGGTTGTTTTTAAACTACTTCCACAGCATATTGCAAAGTCCGCTCAAACTACTGTTTCTAAACTACTAAACAGGTTTTTTTTTCCGTTCGAACTTGTTCATAGCCTACTGAAAAGATTGTAGATACTATTATCCGTAGTGCATTGCAATAGGATCCAGCTTCAGTTTCCTTTCTCCTTTTTTTACCCTTTAATGGTAATGGAGTTAGGATCCAGAAATTTTCTTTGAGGAACTTGCGTGAGTTCGACACACACAAGTTTTAATTTCTTCGACAAGTGGCTATCTTCTATGGCATCTTTTTTTAATTTGACAGTCAGGTATTGATACGATTTCACTAAGAACGCTGCCGTTATATACATCTCTAATTATTCTTCTAGATCGATGACACTGATTCTTTTCCAGCTTACGGCGGAATCTTCGCACGGAGAAGGCGATTGTCAGACTCAGTACAGGCTGGTGGGCCTGAGCATCTGTCAAACATAGCCCATTTTCTGTTTGTAAGGATATGCTCAATCCTTCGATCATATATAGTACGTTAGGAGGCTCCCATGTCCAGCGACTTTATTTCTTCTGGAAGATTTATTTCTTGCTCAGTCCGCTCAAAATAATTCCCACTTTTGACGTATAATTTACAATCTTTACAACCCCGAAGTCCTCAGGCACCACATTTTTTAGGTTTCTCTTCAAGAATATAGCTAATTGAAGGTATATGCACAGGCTTTTATAACGAATGCGCAAGTCCTAAAGGTGAGGAGAGTAGTGGCCGGGCATCGGAGGTTGACAACGGCGAACTGAGCACTGCCACAGAAGCTGATCATCATATTATATTAGATTAGACGAAAACTCGAAGAGGTGAAAGTCGACCACTCTACTGCCCTCGAACATTTGAAGCAAACTGGAAAGGTGAAAATGCTTGATAAGCACTGCCTTATGTGCTGATCGCAAGCCAAAAAAGTGGATTCAACCGCCATTTGAGGAAAGTGCATCCTCCATAACTGCCGCTGATTGCTGGTTGAGTTGATTACCCTTGAAATCGTAGGATGGTTCCACAGTGGCGCTACTAAGTTTTCACTGCAGACAGTCACCCTGCCATTGGAGCAAGTCGTTCCCGTACAAGTCTAAAACCAATTTGCTAACACCAGACAACACAGATGGATGAGTTGTCTCGGGGGTGTGGTCAGTTTCTGTGGACGTGCGAGTATTTCATGGTCTTTTCAACTACAATATCTTTTGCACTCCTTAGCTTATTTTAAACACCGAAAACAACTCATTTGTAGATTATACTGCGACTATGATGGAAAAATGCATCCAATACGCAATCGACTATGTTCAGCTCACTGGCTCATGCGAGATGAAGTTCATAAGTATTTCCAAACTCTAGTTTACAAAAAAATTAGTACTGAACTTGTCTGGGAAAAACTCCACTCTCTGTAATCCAATTAGGAACGCTCCACCCCTGCTATCTCAGAACTCCAGTGAGAATCAACTCGACCAGCATTCAATGACATTCAAGATGAAAGGAAAATTTTCAATCAGCACCCTAAGCCACACTTGAAACTTTGAAAGACTTTTGTGGATGTGGATGAGAGGAAAAGAATCGAATGTGAGAAGTTCTGGTATCCCCGAAATTGATGTGGATGACGGGTCGTATAAAAAAATTACATCAAAATCTTTTAATAGTGATAATTTATAGAAAAGACTTTTACAGTTACTTTTCTGCTTTCAGCACATGTAATCATAAAAAAGCCCTTCAGTCTTACCCAAATAATCATAGTGGAAAAAGTAGTGTCACGAAATCGATAAAATTCTTCAGAAACTGCAAAGTATGTATTCAAATACAGCTAGCAGAAATGATCCGATCCTATTGCACGATAACGCTCGACCATACTTTGTACAACTAACGCAGCGAAAATTGCACCTTGTGCCTAATGTTTCCTAGATTCACTTTCAATTCACAATGTTGAATATGAACTGTGATATGTTTGCTTAAACACTTAGTTACTTTTGGGCAGCTATGAACAGGTAATAAGGATCATTCAATAGGTTCAAAAAATAGCGATTATGGTAAAAGACACTAGTTGTTGAGCCTACCGTACAGCTCTACCTCCAATCTGTCACTTAAATGTTTCTGGTGAACACATGATCTGACCAGATGGGGAAAACCTTGCTGGACTACTCATGGTGCACATCGACCTCCGTAAAACGTTCAAGGCAGAAGTGCTTTCCAAAAAATAACTTCGCATTTCCTCGAAGAAAGCTGTGTGGTGGGTCGAGAATGTTGCAGTGGTGTGGCGGAAGTTATGAAACGATGTGCCGCATTACTGTTGTAAAGTGCATACACCTATATGTTGCAAATTTTACGCCGTAAATTAAACGTTCCTAAGCACTATTTTTGAAGAAAGCTAGGGAATAATTAATTTTAGCGGCGAGTCGAGAAATGCTAGTGACGCCGTTCACTACGACCAAAGCGATGTTCGATCCCGCACTAAGTCCACAACGTTTCCCTTCCAACGGGGTCGAGAAATTATCGGACCTCTTTAAGATCAGTTAGCTCCACCCTATCTACGAAACTTGGCGACTGCCTATGATGAAGATAAAGGAACGCACTGGCACAGAGATCCCAAGATTCCAGTGAAAATTCACTTGAGCAGCATTCAGCGTCAGTTATAAAAAAAAGAAACTTAAGATGCCCAAGCAGCGGTCAAATGTAAATCCGAAGACCTTCGTGAATGGTGGTTGAGAGGGAGCGAATCGAATGGCAGAAGTAAGGAGTTCCAAACAACATCTGATGTTGATCATGTAAACGCGAGAGAACATTTGAAACTAAGCAAGACTTGTTAATTGTTTGTAAAAAAAATCTGTTTCGCTATTAACGAATAAATAAATAAAAATAAAGACCAAAAAAACGCATACCTTTTCAACGCCGTGTCACTCTGAGGAAGTCCCCCAATGTGTTGCCACCTCACCATAACGAAAAAATTGTCCCAAATATCGAAATTCAGTGATGAGGTACAACATAAGAGATATCTGTCCACCGCTTTCATTGGTGGCGGTCGTTGTAGTGCATACCCTAATCAACAACAGACAGTAAAGATTTCTCTGCAAAATGAACTCCATCGAAAAAAAACTTCTTTAAGCATTGGAGTGTGGAGAACAGCTTCTCATGGGCTGCGTCCAGCATAAATTTCTGCTATATGACCCATCGATTGAATAAAAAAGTGTGACAAGAAGGTGTGTATTGTGAAATAAACAACTGAAAATATGCATTGGTCGCAATGCACGTCGTCTTTCGCCCTCTCTTTCTGCGCGCATATCGCATGAAGGGGGTGGGTCTAGAGCTTGTGTTTCAATAAAGGTCACTGTGAAGTTAAATGTGCATATTTGAAGTCTAAAGTCACAATGCTCTTCAGGCATATGAGGCAATGTATACAATTTGAGAGTGTTATTGTAAAATTTATCACCTATTGGTCCAACACAATAAGTACCCCGTTATCAGTCTTATCACACCGTTTCTATCCAAACGGCTGTTACGGATTGCATCACCTGCTTGTTTTACAGGATAAAAAAACTGCACCAACTACGTAGTCGGGTGCGTCGACACTTCTCGGATTCAAGCGTTGAGCTGCACGAACATATTGCCAGTATGCGAACTCATATGACCAACTTCGCTCAGAAACAAACTATTTCCATTGTAAATAGCCTGGAGGTGTTAATGTAAATGATTGAAGCACAGCAAATCATTCCAAATGCCGTAGTCCCTGATTCTCAACACCTGTGGATTTTCATCTACGTAAAATAACCCCACATCGAAGAGTTTAGGCACATGAAATCACGTATATAATACACTTTCTATCTAGGAATATCATATTATTTCTTTTCTAAACCGACTTTTCTTTAGCTAAGGCATGAATAACCAATGTTTTTTATAGATTGTTCAGTTTATGCTACGTTGTTAATAAACTCTTTATTCGGCAGATGTTTCGACGCCTTCGTCTTCTTCAGAGCCGCAACGATTCAAGTGGAATGGCTACAGCCGTTCGTCCTTGCGATATGGATCTCATAGTCGTATCGAAGCATCTCTTAAAGTGGAGCAATGCTCGAATAAAGTAACCTCACTCTGCAGTGTTCTTGTGCTGACTAATCTAACACAAACGAAAAAAATTGTGAACGAACAACCATTCCGTATAAAAAATGCACTACCGATTGATGTTCTTCATTCGAGCGGTGCACCACACCAGAGGAGTCGACTGGATGCGACAATGGACACCAACATCGCGAGAGCGAACGACTGTGGACAATCTACTCGAATAATCGCGACTCTGAAGAAAGTGAAGACGCCGGAACGTTAGCCGAATAAATAGTTTGGTAACAATCTAGTGTAACGTAAACAATCTTAAGAATTATATTGACTCGTTAAATTATTTGCTTATTTTTTAAGGGTTTTTTTTACATATTGATCCACTGCTATCGACGACTAGCGTAGAATATTAGAGTGTTTAATGCTTTAATTTCGTAACATTTCAGAACCTCAAGAATGTTACGATGACGGAACGGTAGTTACGCAGTGGTTTCTAGCAACCTTCTATGGCGTCAAATCTAACACTTCCATCATTTGAATGTGCGAATGGTGCGATCGATAACCTATGATAAGGTATCATCGTTACCTACAGAAGAAACAGGAAACGTTATGACAGCTGCTGATAATATCTTGTTTTCATAAACTTCGTATAGATCAACAACGTATCTTTGTTTGCAGAAAACTAACCAGTAATTGTAGGCGTTCTAGCACTTTTTTAAAATGCACCTGCTTACAAAGGATTAAATTTGTCAATAAGTTACTCCTCTGAGTTTCAAAATTTGTAATTCCACCTTGCCTCAACTTTGAATTTTCATGCTCTTCTGCCTTTTAGGTCAATTATCTCACAAGGCTTGTAGGAACTTACACAGAGTCTTCGCTGAAGACTCAACAATGAGGTTGGATGCGTTCTACGCTGAATATTCTGTGACCTTTCGAACTGATTGACCTTGATGCTTCATCAAAACGAGGTCAAAGAATGATGAGCATTGCTTTCTCGTCAGTAGTCTTCGATTTCTAACGGCTTTTATTATCGTTTTACGTCGCTTGCTTGCATCCAGTATTGTCAACTACTCGTGGTTACTTACATGTATTGTACAAGGATGTAATACATATTCGTAAGGTGTCGGCCTGTCATTATGACTAGTTCGACATAGTGTTGTTCATTTTGTAAGCAGTAACATCTACTATTTTAATACATATCGCTATTGGTGGCGTTGGTTTCGATGCATTTTGATGGCGAAATAGTGCCTGCTTTGAACGTCAAACCAACATATCTCAGCTTATAGTGTACTTTACTCATCCAAGTATGACCTAATAGTATCTGCATAGGATTTTACCAATAAACTTTCTATTTTTTATATGCGACCAAAATAATACTCTGATTTCTTGGAGGAAACGAAACGTATTTTTCCGCTTTTCTTTGTCGAGGGTCGAATCGAATTGGAAAATTTGGAAAAGTACTTTTGTTTTCAGTTTTCTCAGAAATTTTTATTTAGATCGAATTTGAGAATGAAAGGTTATCTTATACAAATTATGTACACGCTTAAACTGATACAGCAAAGTTTCTCCTATAAATCTACGAAGTTCTAAACCTCTTTAAGTACTCTGCTGTTCGAGAAACTATTGTCATTTGTCGGAATCCATTTACATGAGCTATGTGTAGTCGAGGAAAATTTGGGTGCCGTAGTTATACTACTATCAGAAATTTCTTGTATATAGCTTCTTTGTTGTATTTCCGCTCAAGCTATTTATTTTTGTTCACGAATAATAATAAAAACCTTCTCAGTCACTTCGTGTCGATTGCTATTTAGATCGAGCTTCGTGATCCACTTTTTTTGTTTATTTGGAACAAAAATAACGAATAAGCAGGTGTTTGCAAAGAACAGCATAACTTTAAACTTTGAGCTAGGCTTTTTTTTAAGACTTAGGTCTTTGATTGCTCCATAAAATAAGTGCTTCACCACGACTTCATCATCATCAGGAATAAATCAAACATTAAGTTGAATTCACTGAACAAGTCGTGCTCAGAGTGCTTTAGCGCCGATACATCTCTCCATCAACTAGTCATATGATTCACTACCGTCATAGAAGAAATCTAGTGGCAAGACGAAAAACCGGATAAAGACTAGGGACTGACTCTCTGTGAGGAAGAGTTTGGAATGCTTTAGAAAGCTCTCTCGGCAAAACCATGTTTAAGCATCACAAGATATGTTCAAACAGAGTTGGATTCGAATGAATGACGGCGATGTATACTCGAAATGTCAATGTTGCCTGCGGTGCACATGCAACGTTAGGTCAACTTTTCAAGCCATTACCTCCATGTTCTTTTTGATCCCGCAGACCACGCGATGCCATCGTGCTTCAAGAAGTTAACGACAAGAATGCTGTCATTCAGAAAACGAACCTCTCACATTTCATTTCAAGGATCGTAGTGCGAATGCTGATCCTCTTGCAGGACTACTGCTTATAACTGTAACCTCCACTGAAGCCCGTTCTTCAAGAGGAAGAAGCATCATCACTAGACTATGGAATCCCTTAATTGCATGATTCATATGGAGATTGGTCACATCTTCTCAGTGGTTTTATGCGAATTTGCTCCAACTGAAAATAAGAAAAGACTGCCAATAATTGCATGAGACAAAGAAAGTTTGTCACTTACAACAAGTCCATTCCCAGCCTGTTTTATCTAATTATGAGTAACATAAAAGCGAAATATAATGGATTTTCTTATCCCTTTAATTTCCGCCTACTATAATTCCTCACGGCAGGGCATAACGCGAAATACAACCACTATGATGCTGAGATATTCGCAACACTTGGAACCCGCAATACACACACATTGAATCGATCCCGCGCCCCCAGGCTCACCAAACCACTCTTCCTTTCAGGGTCGGCAAATTGGTACCGGAGATATCTTCGAGGATAGCAAACTGGTTCTACACATCGGTACGCCACCGCGAGTCATTGTAAGACCAGATATGCATTCAAACACCTCTAACGATGTTTAATAAAGTCGAATGCATGTCACATCTTTCAATGACTGATTAACTCCGAGAGCTTCATCCTTTATTTTTCCTTTTAACAATAGCCCGACTAGTTTACTAAACCTGCTCTATAGGCTTTCCATGAACTGCTGTCCTGATGCTCATCCCCTCGAAACTGGGCAAATCCCATTCCATATAGCAACCTCGCTTCAGAGCGGATTTAGCTGCACAAACTGCATTTAGACACTAGGTGCGTCATTCACTGGCGAAAAAACCACGTAGACCCTTCCTACCTTTGTAGATTACAAGAAAGTGAAGCGCACTACAAGTTTGTTGATTGCTGCAGCCATTGTACAACGACGATAGAACTTTCCCACCTACCTCTTACTATCCTCATTCTTAAACAGGTACGATAAGGCTGCACAATATCACGCAATCTATGTACCGCGCAATACACTCATTTACACAACACGTATTGACCTATGATCCTTCCATAACCTTTGCCTTATCAACTGCATTATTCCTCCAAACATCGCAGAAGCAGAGAGAACGACCCACGAGATATTAACCAACTTGTCTGTCATGACCTATTTTATCGAATAGTTGGCCGACTCATCCCTTCATTGTATGCGTAAACCAATCGTACTAATGCCTGACATCAACTCTCAAGCCTTCAAGCCATCATCAACTATGTTCGTCGTAAGAATCGTGGGGCCCGTATGATATGTGAACATAGGTCATCTAAGCAGGTATGTTTTGCCCTAGAAATATTTTGTAGCAACTATTTGAAAAACATGCGATGATAACTGCCATGGTTCTATTTCGAAACCTTGCAAGTTCTCTACTTAGCACATTTCATTAGGGAGGATTCCATTCATTTACAGTTCTAAATATATAAAATAACAAAATAGACTGAATAGTGTCAGAGATCACGCATTATTGTTGAAAAGATAGAGATAATGGTAAAGGAATAACTGTAGAAACATAATGGCATGCGAATATTTGTGGAAGATGAAACAATAGTACAGAAATGTTTGTGCACAATCGTTCTGCAATAGTTATTGAAACAATGAATAGACGTGAATGACACATCACTATCACTAATAAACCTTCGCTTGTACTCAACGAATACTACTACAACATTTCATCTGGCTGCGCATAAAAACGAGGAAAGAATAGTTGTATCAGCACATAAGCTAAATAGAAGGAAGTGATAACTAAGGTCCTGATTTACAAACGAAACAAAACATCTGCCAATTGAAAGGTAGTACAATTCCTGAAGTAGCAATATGTACGGGTATTATACAAACAAATGCTGAAAACGGGCAAATTGTAACTATAAAAAAAACATTTTGGGATATAACGTTCAAAAACTCGGTAAACAGCAATAAAAGACAAAAAGCTATTGGCGAGTGTAAACAAACCCGCGCTGATGATTTGTAGGGCAGTCAGAATTCTCGTGAAGGAATTGTTTGTGTAGGATATATTTACAGGTAAAACTTTGGATAAAAATGAAAGGAAATGATACCGTTTTCCTCTAACAATTTCAATATTTCAACCACATCCTTAACTAAGTATGTACAAAATCTGGTTTCCTATAGGCAGTTTCCTCAGATGTGAAAGATTTTGACAAACACATCACTCTATCATGGAAAGACAATCGGCAGCTAGCAACATAAGAGTGAAGTGCATATTAACTTCAGCACTGAGTCAGCTGGAAACGCTCAACACACAAGAGTAGGTTTTTGTATCAAATTCATCTGCATATTATCGAAAATTTTGCTGAGATCATGAAAAGTCATTTGTTGAAGAACAATGAAATCGTCGAGGCCCGCCCTAAAAAGTGAGCAAAGAGATGTTGTCAGCAACACAAAATGCTTCATGAAACCAAGAACAACTAGATCTTTGCAGATAATTTTTGCAATCTAGGAATAAAATAAAACTAACCTTCTCGCACAGTAAACACAATATACAGGGAATTTCCCATTAATTTCTTTCACGAACAAGATATTAAACACTTCAACTTCGCACAATGTACAGTAATGAGTTATCTCCCCTTTCGCACGTGGCTGTGGCTTAAGTTGTTTTCCTCGCGAAACGGATAGATCAGCAACCATTTTACAAAACGCTAGAGATCTGATCAATTCGCCTCTAATGAGACTGAACACCTTCTGATTCGTGAAGCGAATGTTCTTTGCTAATTGCCAACATAAGTGTTGCATTGGAACGAGCGACTTGTAGCTCTAAAAGTATACAGCTATGAGATGAAGAGCGATAGTGCCAAATTATGAAATGAAAAGGAGAAAAGAGCGAAAAAAAAATGAACAATATAGTGGAAACAGCAATATTGATTATTGTTTCAATAATCAACCAATGAAGCTATTGTGAAAAAAGTTCTTTTTGAAAACAGAAACAGCATTGTGGTGGGTGAACCCTTCAAAAAATTAACCAAACTGTTCAGAACGTAATACGGAATACAACGATTTTCTAAAAATCGGACGCAAAGTAGGCACAGCAAGAAATTCATGCACCTTTAACCGATGGGGAACTAGTTAATAATTTTCGACTGCATTAGGGAATCAGAAAATTCTAGTACTCACGAACGACGTGTGATTAGAAACCACATAAATTGCAGATCTAAATGAGGACATGGAAAAAGATGAGATGAATGATTACAGGAAAAAAAAACATGAATCTCCTTCAAAAGTTTTCCAGGAAAACAATGAGATAAAAGAAAAAGATGTATGCAGCCACGAAATGTTACCTGCAACTTATTCCATTCATAGCTGAAAATGGAAATTTGCAATTGCGAAGCAGTAAGAGGACCAACATTCCAAGCGATATTATTGCACCAACCAGTAGCTTGTACCCAGTGAACACAGCCACCTCCAACCCATACCAGATCACCAGCCTTTTGTGTGAATCTATAAACAGGAACGCCTTCCTCGATCAGATCTTCAATGTTTGGCCAGAAAGATCCTTTCAGAAAATCGAGGTTTCGCCTGAAATACTGTCGTACACGTGGCAGATATGCTAGACTTAAAACCGACTATCTAATTAAACAGCTAAGTCTTAATTTGCATCTATAAATACACTTTTGCTCCTTGAATCAATCACGGCCTATACCTAAAGAAATGCAGTGGAAACCAATAAGTTAGTACCTACTGATGGAAAATATTTCAATGATTAGAAAACAAACTGAATTATTTCCAAATAAAGATACATATTCCTAGTAAGGAGATGTCACTTTTACTAATTAACGACTAAGAACTCACTCTCTGCACATTCGCTCGATAACCCCCCAATATTCATAAGGGCATCCAAACCATTCACAATCACCTGGTCCTACGTTGATATTTACTGATGCGAAGCAGTTATTTTCCTGATGAGCAGGCGTTCGAGAACCTGGCACCTAAATTAAGGAAGCTAGATGCAAAAAGTGAAACAGGAAATTCGTCGTTACTAGTAGTGCAATCTGCTACGTAATTTAGGCTGAAAAAGAGCAAATACTGATGGAGTTGCACATCATAACTAGCGTCGCTTCATCAATACTACCGGAACGTACTATTTAGCGAGAAGCGTAATTAAAGCATGCAAAGAATAACGGTGAAATATAGAACAATACGCAGACCTTCATGTACAACTGTGTGGTATTCATTCCAAGTACTGTATGACCCAGATGAGAAAGCATGTTGCAACCTGCTATGATGCGACAAAAAGGAGGCATTTTTGCAAGCTCCTAAATGAAGAAACAACAAGATGTAAAAAAAAACAAAGCCACTTGGTCAGAAGTCAATATAGTATTTTAAAGAGGATGAAAGAACGTTTCTTACTTGAATTTGCGCTTTCCATTTCGAGTCATCAGAGAGATCAACATTTGTACCAAACTTCAACATCTTCATAGGCATTGCGCATTCATCGCCATTGATTCCTAAAAGGCACCGTACATTAATATATTACAGTCTCCGAAAAATGAACCAATTAGGATGTCGACATCACATAAAACTGACTCCTACGTGATGGACATCTAGTTCTGCTCTTAAGCAAAAATCCCAAAAAATGACATTTAGCCAATGAAGCTCAAGTTCTTAAAAAAGGCACTTTCTCTTCGAAGATCGCAAAGTCCAAAACAGGTGCAGTAAATCGCCGATACTACTTTGGACATATTTTCCAACATTATAAGAAAAGACTACCTTTTCTTCTTTTGACGCTAGCAGACTCAGCAACTTGCTGTGCATATTTTGCTCCAGCAGAACGCAATTTCTCTGCTTCTTCTTAAAATGTGATACATTGGTAGAAATATTACTTATTATGGAAATCAAAGGCAAACATCGTCAAAATGACGACCATAAACCCATAATTTCAACATAGGTATGTAAAATGGTAGTAAGGGCTCCAATAAGAGAACCTTTCAAAGAGTGTTTGAATGTTTCAGCCTGATATTGGGCGTATTTCATTACGGTGGTGAACGATCGGGTGCTCATACATTCCCAAGTTGGCTGACCTAGATGATCCACGTTCAAATCACACGGCATCTTATACTGGGTTCGAACTTCCACTTCATGATCAGGCGCCATTTCCAAAAGTGTCTTTGTAGAAAATAAGCTTAGGTCCATTTTGAGAACACCTGTCAAACCGCGAATCAATGCAATTGGCGAGCTTTCACAAAATCTGAAATCAGTATCATTATCAGTGACTAAAAACGTAGCAATCCGAGAAATGATGAACGACTTTGATTTTCTATTAAGTATAAGGCATCCTGCAAACATCCAATTGGCGATGACTGACAACAACATACCGTAAAGACATAATAAGTTAATATATAAGCAAAACAATACGGCTAGTTTCTACTCTAGACGCTAATTTACCATCTTTAACAACCATAAGATAAACTTTAAAAAACGGAGTTTTCAGTATTGATCCTATTGATACGATTTAAGGAGAAATATTTGTGAGCCAACCATTGTTTTGTTAATAAAATGACTACCGAAGTAGCACAGTAAACGAAAATTTCAGGGGAAGCTGATGAACGAGGGATTTATTACCTGCAAACGCACGTGCGTAGTAGGCTCAACGCTAATATTGCTAAAGATTAATCGAGAAGATGACAATTTTCTTTACAGTAGAAAGATTCCGATACGTGAACGTTTGTCATTTAAGGACGTGCAGGGTGTAAATTCTTTTCACTCGAGGCACAATAATGCACATGGCATAGCTTTAGCTCTTTTCATTTCAAGTATTATAATTCCATTTCTTTTACTACAAACAAAACAAGAGCAAACAATGTAAAAGCAACCCTATACTGCACTACACTACATTAATAATTAACATTGTCACACAAACGAGCAACTGTATAGATTTATAAAGACAAAACCTTAACAATATTATTAACTGGGAATGAAATGACATATATGGAAAGCAAAAAATGATTCCTGAGGCACTATTTTATCGAAGTCTTAGTGTTGCAGGAGTGCAACTACTACTAATACTGGCTGGATTTGACATGAAAAAAAGCAGTGCAATCAGTGCACTAGTCCGGCTCAAAACTGACCAGGATCCTAACTTATTTTTTTTGTCCCACTATTTAATTCCCCATATAATTCACTCATTTCTACTTCTCTTGAAAACATATCACGTACCTTCTCTGTTCCCCTATCTATTCTTTCATGTAGCACATGAAAAGACCGACCTTCTTATGAAATCGGCATTGATCAATAATTTAGCGTTAATCCTTGCACACTTTTTGAACCAATTCAATCGTGTGCGATATAAAAAATACCCACCATTGGGCCACGCTGCTGTCGAAACTAGGTAGTCGGTTTCTCAGCGTATTTATCCACATTGTCAAAGTACTTATTTTTTTAAACTCATGGATTCCAAACTACGACTGATTCATCATAGCGACTGGGAAGGAAAGAACAATCATTAACTTCACAAGCCTGCATTCTTAATGTGAGAGTGGACTGGAATCTTCTATACGCTCTCTTGTGCGGCTATAATCGTTCTTTCCCTTCTTCATTGCATATCTGATGGTTTGGCTTTCCTGCTACACTCACTTCTGAATATGTAGTTAGTGCACGACCATCGCTCGTCGTATAAAACATTTCCTACAACCTAACTCGTAATAGGGCGTATGTGGGGCAGTGGTCGGAGGAGCCCTGCGACATACACGTGGAATCGATCCCCGCGCCCATGGCCCACCTAGTCTTCCATCTCTCCGGGGTCGCCAAATTGGTACCAGACTTGTCTGGGAGGATAGCAGCATTGGCTCGATACATCGATAGGACACCGCGAAGAATTCTAAAAGCCAGACATGCAATCTGTCACCATCAAACGATGCTTAATGAAGTCGAATGCATGGTGCACCCCTCAGGGATTGATCAACGCCGACAGCTTTTTGGTTGCTTGTAATAGGCTTGTAATTCATTAACACCATCCTTGGTGAATTTTACTGGCCAAAAATGTAGTATTATACGCCTGAACTGTTTCAGTGAATGAGGAATTAAACTTCGCCGTCCACTGCAACGTTCATCTTAATTCAGCCAAAGGCAGTCAGAATCACAATTAAGAAATTATCAACTTTACAAACACTAAGTATGTTAAAACTGTTGATAAAGCGCACTCTGCGAACCAGTGAAGAAACTTCGACGTTAAAGTGGAGCGGAGATATCCTGTTATTCTCATTACCAGTAGCGGCAGCTGTGGTAGACTCGTTGTAAAACTCACTGCGACAGACAAACACTGAAGTTTTTTCTCTTTTTTAACACTATGAAGTGTAGAAAACAGTTTTCTCGGGACACATCCAGTACAACATGCTTGGAAGGGAGACGATCGATTTGATGGAGAATGTAATGTACAAAATAGTTGGCGGAGCAAAAGATACAACCGCCAACAAAATTCACTGGAACGAAAGCGCTTGGTCTACTATGCTTATTAATGTGAACACTGAAATGAATGTGTTAAACAACAAAAGAAATAAGTGAAAATGAAAACAGAGGATCTACATCACACCTTTGAAGTTCCGGCGCTTGAGCATCTTTCCTTGACTCAACTACAACTAGAGGAGTAGGTCGAAGGAGAACTGATGTTTGACCAGATGAAAAAGGCTGAATGCCCAATGATAAGCAATGGTAATAATAATGGAACAAATTCACCTCGATCGCTCAGTAAATCAACTACAAAGATACGAAAAGAAAAACAAAAGAAAAACGTACAGTCACTTTAACATCAGGCTTATCTGGAGGCTGAGGGGGAGGCATTTTTTCACAGAAAATTGGTCGAAATTCTGAAGGACGTTCGATTCTCTTTGAACACATCTCCAAAAGTTCCGCTGAAGAAATATCCAAAGGGACGAGGAGTGGTGATAGAAGGCTAAAAAACTAAGTTTGAATAAAACGATTACACCGCTACGAGGACATGGAAAAACATCACCAACAAGCACATCTTCACAATGGTGTATGTCTATATCTAGTTGGCTAATTTAAACTATGCATGTACGCATAGAATGCTACAACCATTCAGTATATATTCACAACCAAAAAACATTGAACACATCAATATTAATCATGCACAGTAAATCCCTAGAAATGGAATAGAACAGGTAACCCCTAAACTTTACTTCATAAACATTTGCCTTCTGTTTCATAAAGACCGACAGAATTCCCTTAAAAGATATTTAACCCGATAAGCACTTCCTTACTTCTATAATATTTTGTAGCAGTGAAAAAAAAGAAAGCTGGAATAAAGAAGTGTGTAGAACTCATGTATGGAAAACCATAGGATATTAAACATCTACGGCAAACCTGAAAGTACACGGCAACTCGCCATGGGAGGCCACAGAATCCTGTTCGATTTTAACCAATTTATCTTCATTCGCAACCTCTTCTTTAACTAAGGCAGTTCCAGGTAGTGAAAGATGACCTCCACACTTAACAACGTTCAGATCCGATTCGTTAAATATAGGCAAAGGTGTTGCGTGCGCAGAGATCAGTGATTCCACAGAACCACTTATGCACTCGCGGTATCGTAGCTCCAGCTGTTCTAGCACCACCTTTTCTTGTTCATTTATTCGATCTTTGTTCATTTGAAGAAGTCGCATCATTTGCAGTTGTGTTGTCTCTAAAGGGGTGACAACGGACAACTCCTGCAAATATACAACAGTCTGTCAACCAAGTCTGTGCAACAACCAATAGCAAGTTACGAAAATACCTGTACACCCTCCAACGGTGCAGCTAGTTCCCCCATTTTCCAAATTGCGCTTCCGTCCCGATA
Organism: Angiostrongylus vasorum; assembly: GCA_018806985.1. Lineage (NCBI taxonomy): Eukaryota > Metazoa > Nematoda > Chromadorea > Rhabditida > Metastrongylidae > Angiostrongylus > Angiostrongylus vasorum. Next base: position 1,062,438 of record JADANN010000026.1, on the reverse strand, counting down.
TCTTTGATGTTTTTGCTGAACAAAGAATAGACAGATAAGTGCAAAACTGTCTATACAACAACAGTTATGGCATTTAAATTTTAATGGATATATACATATATGCAAACCTCCTGTAAAAAAATAGAAGAAAGTCACACTTTTAGAAATCCCAGCACAAGCCCCTCAACCGTAAAAACCACCAATAAAGTGAAAAAGACCATCGTGCCCTACTTCGTGAAAAGTCTGCTCGTTCAACTGTTTTTATGTTTGAAACACAAACTTTGACGCAAAAGTGTGAAGAAAAACGAATCGCCAACTCCATACAAATAGGGTTTCAGATTGATAAAGTAGAATTAGTACCTCGAAAGCAACGGTCTGGATTCCCATCTTTTCTATTTAGAACAACGAGGGTCAATACAAGCTAGAATACGCTAGGTAGAACTTCAAAGTGGCCAGTGTTTCCACACCATATGCATTGAAATCAATGCCAGTCTAGTGTTATATATTGAACTACAAAAGGTTGTCGGTAATGAAAATAAAGACAATATTGTATAGAAAATACATAGCAGTACGAGAAAAATCAACGTTAATTATTCCAACTTTCTCTAATGTGCAACTTTAAGTGACTACCAGAACTTTCTGTCCAAACGCTTCCAGTATAGTAAAATTAGGATGATTTTAACAAAAATGCAAATGGATTTCACAAGAAATATATGCTGCTTACATTGTTACCGTGTCTCAATCCCATGCTTTTTTCTAACTTAGCTGTTTACCCTGTAATATCCTTCCTAGCACAGACTTCACAAATAATTTAGATCTGTATAAACGATGTTTCAAAATTATAAAGTAGTATCGGTTTACTTTATGAGTTCGAATACTGATGTACTGCGTCTGAAGTAACTTGAGATGTCACCAACTCATACGGGCAGAGAAGCATTTCTGATGGCATGGTACTCAGATGACTCAAAACCTTCTATAGCTCTAATATGAATCCTGATGATGACGAAGGTCGTTGGTACTCGTCACAAGTTAAGCACGAATATGTGGACGAAACAACTGAAGCTTACTATCTAGAAACTATTTGAAGGGTCCTTAATTCTGATCTAAGCCAGATCGATAGTTGAAAAGAAACGAGATGGCCGTTACGAAGTCAGCTGTATGATATATTACGCAGCAGAAAGTACCCAATCCTCAAAGATATTGTGGCATTCGGTGAAAAGTCAATTCTGAAGGCAACCGAAGACATTCAGCGCAGTAGCTGCAGCAAAAATTAAACTCCTAAGCCCTTCCAATGCCGAATTTGAACCAGTAGAAGGTTACTACGCCTTACTGGTTATCTGGTTAGCTATGCATACGAAACATCGAACTCAGAGACCATCAAAAATCATCATGAACTCTACTAAGCAACACGGATGAAATGTATCAAAATTGGGGCATATGTGGGCATCACCACAAGTATTAACGCTGCATAAATTGAACGAATTTGGCTTTACCAATAATCGAGATGCTGTTGAAAATACCTTCCGAAGAACTCTTCGCTCTGAGGTGATGGCAGTTCCAGAACGCCAGAATAAACAAAACTGTGTTTTATTCATAAAAAGGCCCAGATTTTAAAATCCATTTTAATTGGAAAACTTGTTCGAAACATATCGTAATATTTCGGAGTTGTTCTTATTCAAAACCGGAGTCCATTTTAATTGGAAAACTTGTTCGAGACATATCGTAATATTTCGGAATTGTTCTTATTCAAAACCCGTCATTACCTTTGAATTACCTCATTTCAGAGACATACCGTAGATTCGTAATTCCCACCAGCAAAACGACATAAGCTAAGAAACGTTCATAAGAATTTCTTATCATGAAAGTATATTTCAGGACTCACCTTCAAAAAATCCTCCTGTCTCACTCTCAGCTCGGACGGAATCGGCTGCCCCCACGCGTCCTTCAAACAAGGAAGCCGGAATGACCTTCAACAGAAAAAAAATCAATATCCCTCTCACTCAATGGGGAAATCCAGTAAAGAACAGCTTCACGAAATAACAGCACACATTCGTTTGGAATACAAGGATGAGGCCAGTGTAAGTAAAAGCGATGTGGATATATTACATTGCTTAACCGCGAACTATGTATTGAGAGCACATCACGTACGAGTTAGATGTAACAGTTCTAGCGCCAGTGAAGTGAGCCGATGTTTGAAGTTCCTTCTCAAGAACAAGTATTCGAGCCTTCAACGGTTCAGGAGCTGCTGAAAATACCATCACGAGCGAAGCCACCAGAAACGCATGCACAGATCACCTACTGCTGCTACCATTATTATTATTACTACCATTATAGTTGTTATCATTATTACTGCTATTAGTAGTACTATCACCTGTACTCCTGCTAGTACTATTGTTGCCATTATTATTATTAATACCCTCATTATTATTGCTATTTTTTTATTCTGTGTTATCAATCACTTTTTTTTTATTGTCCTCATTGTTAGTACTATTGCCACGAAAAAAATGGAACTGATGAACAAGGAACCAGAATTGCTCAAAAGTTCTTCTAAATCCAAATGAGCACTAAATTTTAGAATCGTTCATATTATTCGAATAGTTTACATTCGGAAAAAAAATCACAGCAGAAGAGAGGTAGGAAAGTATACCTAGTATTCTATTCCATTCTATTCTACTCCTATTATCAGTATAAAATGACTACTATCCTATTATCAGTATAAAATGACTACTACCCTATTATCAGTATAAAATGATTACTATGTGAGTGGAGTACTGGTGTTTGTTAGGTGATTAGCGCCCTCATCTAGCTCCACTGTACCTCTGAACTTAAACAGTAACTTTAAACGAAATTCTTAGGCTCTCGTCCTCTCTGTAGCACCATACCACTTCGTTTCAATCTAACAAACAGCAATTATGTCAATCCCTCCAAACAGGAAAATGATCTCACAATTACAAAATTGATATCCAATAAAGCACACAATAAAGCACTATAGTACTATTTTAAATAGGTTTTTTAGTTGTGAAACGTAACAACCATGACACATCTCATGGGTTACATAAAGACTCCTTTTTTTTGCCTTTTCTTCATAGTAGCACGAATAGGGGTGCGTGCAGCGCAGAGTCTAAGGCGTCCTGCAGTACATATGGGTTTGATGCCGCGTACCAGGCTAGCAAAGCCCTCCATCCTACCGGGTCGAAAAATTGGTACCAGCACTGTCTGAGAAGATAGCACTGACTCGACACATCGGTAGGCTACCGCGAGTCATTTTAAAGATCAGATATGCATTCAGTCTCTGCTGCTTAATGAAGTCGAATGAATGGGGCATCCCTGAGGGATCGATCAACGTCAACAGCCTTATCCTTTTTTATTCTCCACCTTACGTAGCACATCCCCTTAGAATGTTGTCATTTTAGGAAGAACAAGCCCATTTCAGCACTATTTGTTTTTATATAGAACCAGAACAATACAACTGAAATGTCGTAGTGCTTACATCGTCCACTTCATTTACCAAAATTCTACAGTCTATCACAACCATTAGGCAAATAGTGGCTATTTACATCTCTGTTATCACCAATTATCACAACGCTCTTCAATGATTAATGGTGATAATATACTAGACAACAAAACAATTAGGACAAAGCTAATCTTCCACAACTCTCGAATATGACAATTGCACAAGCCACCACTACGAACAGAAAGGCGGAGCGTAAACGAGTGTAAACAACGATTTTGATAAGCGTAACAGTACTTGATGGAAGAAACGCTATCAGACCTCATACAAACACTCGTCACATAATGAAGATCATGGAGTAGTGGAATCGATCAGAACTGAAGAAAGAAGACGGGAGGCTACGATCAACACCATGTGAAATAAATCGCATAATGAGCCGCTCACTGCATTCATCACAACTCATAGTGCTTGACATTAACATACAACATCCAATGCTTGTTTTTGCGAATACTGACGACTCACTCTCGAGCACTGCTGCACAGATTGCGTGGTTAGGTACTTCAATTTCCAACGTCAGTGAGTGGAAAAGTCGCAAGTAATAACAACATACTGCGGAACGGTAACGTACCTGCAGGACGAAACCCCACTGGTTCAAGTACTGCACCAGTATCCGAAACAGAAGTGTCGACGAAAACGATGAAACGAAGAAAACAAAGACGCATTTCGTGAGCTCCAGGAAAACAGAGATTCATCTTGGTAGAATAAGTAATCCAGCACCTTCTTGTTCAAGATCTGCACGCGCTAATGGCTTCAACCACAATTATCATAGCTGACTACGACTAGCCAAGAGCTGCTCGTTCGAATTTATGCGCGTGCACTATTTTGGTTTTAACGTATACTACGACATTTGCATTTCTGCATGAACAGAACCAGCACTTAGCATGACGCCTTCGATGTGACACACACACAAGGAATGCAGTTTTCGGAAATCATTCACGTGCAACGCAACACGTCAACGAAATTGCACGAAAAATCCGACCATCCATGAAGAGGAACGAGACGGAAAATGCCACGAAGCGACGGCACGCCATTTGGACGCGTGCCAATTGGACAACAAACATTATCGATCGACCCAGCACGGACGGCCAGCGTCCGTCCGTCCGTCCGTCCGTCCGCCCACCCATCCGCCCGCCTGTCCGTCCCCTGCGTCTGCCCGCCTGTCCGTCCCCTGCGTCCGCCCGCGCGCCCGTTTACCCGTACGTCCAACAGTTCGTCAGTCCATCCGTGACTGCCTCCGTCAGACTGTCGATGAGTCTGTCTGTCCTTCTGTTCGTTCCTCCGTTACGCGATGACCCTACTCAATAACGCAGAGCGGCGCGGAGTCACGGAATCGAACGTGCCCGATCGACTTCACTACAACGAGCACGTAATGCGCAGAACTTTGAACAACTGAGGACGTTGAACAACTCCAACAAATTTCACAACATGCTTATTCTTTTCTTTCCATACTCGCGAAGCAAAACGGATAAATACTCATTCGATATCATCGGGACTATTATAAGCCAGCATCAATTGCCAACTAGAAGAAAATCCAAAAAAATAAGCTAATTTGACAAGCCTAAAAACTGAAGCTAAGGGGCGGATGGCACAGTGGTAGTAATGTCCATCATCACGAGCATAGTGCTAGTTCGATTCCGCCCCGGGCCAACCAAGCCTCTCATCCCTCCTAGGTCGGAAAATTGTTACGGGACTTGTCTGGGAAAAAAACCACTCTCTGCAATCCAACTGAGAACACTACAGCCCGGCTATCTCAGGACTCTAGGGAGAATTGCTCCATCAGCGTTCTACGACGTTCAAGATGAAATGGTAATCCTCAAGCAGCGTCTGAAGCCACGTGTAAAGTTGGAAGATCTTCGTCGACAATGGATGCGAGGAAATGAATTGGATGCGAGAGGTGCTGTGATCCGCATGGTAGACGTGATGACGGATCAAATAAAATAAAATACAAAAAAAATGAACTAAAGCTTGTGCGTAAAGTTTTGCAGCCATTGTTCAACGAAGATCCAAGGAATCGTGAAATTTCGAAGAATTAAAGTACTCAATTGGAGTGTTTCTGAGAAAATCGTCTAATGGTCAACTTTAAGGCACTCTGTGAGCAAATCAAAAGTCACTTCGATAGAAAACATAAGTAATGCTATCAAATAGAACACTAAGAAGTTTATAAGTCTTGGAGTTTTTGCTGGAGAACGGCCTCACAGGGTCCGACATGGGCGAACAATGTTCCCGGTTCAGATCAAAGAATCAGTCAAAGTTATTGAGCTAGGTCACGTGTCATTACGAAACATATCTACCTACCACTCATCTTTGAATTCTTTCCTTTTCCCTTTTTTCATTCCTCACCCATTAGGAAGACTTTCACGACTGATGCATTAACGCTGCAGACACACATTATTTTCACAATACAGGAGCTATTTCCACTCATAAATTACAACGAAGTGAAGGAAATGAAAAACGATGACATCAACGAAGGAACTGATGGTCAAAAAGCTGATCATATGTTACCACAGTTCAGTGGCAAATAAACAACTTTATTATAGAAATTTGTATTTGTGTGGGGATTTTCTTACCAGGCAATGCTGAAAGCATTGGATAAAAAGGAATACTGAAGATCGAGTTACTAAAAGGATGAAGAATAAAGCTCTTGATGTTGATCTACCCCTGAGAGATGCGCCATGCATTCGACTTCACTAGGCATTGTTGGAGGCCATATTTGGCCTTTATAGTGACTCGCGGTGGCCCACTGATGTATCGAGCAAGTGCTGCTATCCTCCCAGCCAAGTCTGGTACCAATTTGCCGACGCCGGAGGAATGGAAGACTTGGTGAGTCTGGGGCGCGGAGATCGATCTCATGTGTATTGTAAGGCACCTTCGACCTCTGCGCTACACGCGCTCTTTTCGAGTTACTGCTACTAATAATCAATTCTAGATCTGTTTGGTGCAATTTTAAAACATACCTGGACTGAATTTTATTGCATTCCGGAAACAAGCAAGTGCATCGTTAAATTGTGCATGCACCTCATACAAAACTCCCAAGTTGGTCCATGCGGCGCTATGCTCGGGGTCGAGTTCGACGGCACAGATGAAAGCCTATAATTAACACAAAGAATTTGACGTCTAAGAAGAAAATAAAACGAACTAAACTTACTTGCAAAGCATCCATGGGTTGGTTTTGCTGGTGATAAAGCACGCCAATGCTACACCATGTATCAGCATCTGCTTCGCTTTTGTCAATTGAGTGTCTGTAGTTCAGAAAAGCTTCGTGGGCCTTATTTAATGTTTCTCCATAACACCGGCCCAAATAGTAGTATGTTTTTCCGTTGATTGGCTCAAATTTTTTCGAATTTTGAAGAAAAAGCTCTGCATCGTGGAGTCTACGAGCCCTTTCCTCAGATTGCTCGGGATAGTTGAAACGATATGAAATCCATCCTGCAAGACATGCAAGCTACTATAATTCCGTTTACAAAGATACTGTGTGTATGCAAACATTAAATAATTACCTAGTTGCCTGTTCACTGCAGCTACAAGCCTCGTCTGTTCTTGAGTGTACTGTCGGTCTTGTTGATGACTTAATGATTCAGCAAGCTAAATTGCAACTCATTAGTTATAAAGCATAACTACGAAATAGAAATGAATAAATACCACTCGCTACAATTCTTTTCCAAATTAATCTTAGGAAAAAAATCCACCTCGGCTAGTATATCCTTGTATTCTTCTTCAGCTTTCGCAAGATCTCCAGCATTTTCATTACTCAGGGCAATGTTAAAACGTATGTGAGTTTTCGAGAGAAAAGGTGTTTCTGATGAGTCGGATAGCGCCTGGTTATAGAACTGAAAACCTTCAATCACACGTTTGTTGCAGTCAAACCAAAAAGGAACCACTTTATTTACATTAGGTTTAGCTCGAAGCCAATTAGTATTATATACGAAGCAAAAAAAGTATGAAATTGAAAAAAAAACGTTCACAAGTTTCACTCTGTATGTAAGCAAGGATACAGCACTACTTTTTCATTGTCAAAACAACAAAATATCAACCGCACTACGTCGGAGCACACACGATTCTTTATGAAGATGGGCTAACAAAATGTTTATGTAAATAATGCAAATAATTAGAAACAAAAAAACACCACCTTTAAAGCTCTAGTATAATCGCTAAGATTTTGGTAGCAAACTCCAAGACGGGCTTTTACCTCGACAATAATGTCAAGATTTGGAAATGAATACAGCAGGCGAGAAAACGAGTCGGCTGCGCTAAAAATAAATGCTATAGCTAAAAATTCACAACAGAACAGTCACCTCACAAAGACACTGACTGAAATCTGAGCGTCAAACTTTACGTTAATAAGTAAAAAGAAAGAGATATACGAAAGTATACTGAATATTCTCTGTCCTTCAAAACCATAATATATTTTTTGTGTCATCTGTGTAGTGTCACATGCCTCCTCTTGTCATGTACTTCACTACAAAACTAAATTGCTCCGTGAGTTCCCTCCGATAGTACTTGTACCAATTGCACCTACTATACTACCCCCGACTGAGACAAGGGCAAACTCCGCCCAGTCTGGAATCTATTCCGAGCAAATACCCCTAAATCTTTCTTGCTCAGTAGCCCCTCCCACTCCATGAGCACGATTAAACTACTACAGACTTGACATCCCATTCATGTTAGCATTTCCTTGTTAGTTAGCTGCAGAAATTTTTCCACCTATTCGTAGATCTCTTCTCATTGTTCACCCTTGTCAGGTCAGATTTACTAGCTGATCATGCTATTGTCGGCTTTTATAAGCGCATTACTTAATATTAACATTCCGCTACTGTTGCGTTAATATTACTATATAGTGATCTGATTTTCCAAGTTTGATGTTTCGAACTACACAACCAACGAAAAGCTGCAACACTAACACTGGCCACTCCAACGACACAATGCAACGTTCAACAACGCACAACGTAAAGGAACACGTAGCCACACAACGCAGAACAACATTCAATGATGCTCAACGCAATGCTTAAACATCCTTTAGGACATACCACTACACTTACGGAGGTTTATCAACGCATCACACGGACACGCCCAACACCGGAAACATAACAAAGCCAGTTCACACTAAATAAGAAACTCCAAATGCAATATACGATGCGATTAGTCATCCGTTAACTCTTTAAGCAACTACGAAGATAGTGAGAAAACTGAGACAGAACTGCCCACGAAGGATCAATCGAATGTAATACTATATGGTATAATACAGTATAAAAATACATAAGTAGTTAGCACAGTATAAAAGAATAGTGGAAGTAGCAAAATTCGACACTGATGCCAAAATCAGTGGAGTCCACGTAGTACTAGACAAATGTTAGGTTGTTCAGAAATTAGTTTTGGATTTGTAATTCCATTTTTTCATTCTGCATTTTCTAGCAACATTGCCCTCGAATGCTTAAGCTCCATACATTAGTGTAAATTCAGGTATAATCCGTACTATTGAGAAGTTTTAAAGGTTAGAATTTCAAATGAAAAAAATAGCAGTTTTAACAAATCTACTTCAATGAATCCAAATTCCGACACATACAGCACAACTGGTTCTAAATATTAAAGAGGTATGAGATTAAATAATCATTATTTTCACTAACTGTAAAAGCTTTAGTGGGAATTGGTATTAAAGGTCTTAAAACTCTATTGTTATTGCATATGAACCAATTTGAGCAACTCGAACAGGTAAAACAGCTAAAGTTGGATTTTTAGCAATTTCAGAATCCTTCTCTCCAAATTCTGAAAGTGTTAATAATCCCTGTTGTTACATGTTGTAATATGATGTTTAATGGATAATGAACTTTCTATCATTGGAAGTAGAGCAGATAGTTTAATTTTCTAATTCTCATCTCATTTTCTCTAAAAATCCTGTTTAAAAAAAATAAAATTTTTTCCCTGCATGATATTATGAAATATCACTTTAATTTCTAAATATTCTTCTTGTACGTGCCTAAATGACTGGGTTTCCAATAAAACACAACCTTTCATCTGTTTTTTAGTGTTGTGTGTAACTTTTCATCTTCTTTTGAAAATTTCCTTGTCCATTTTTTTCCTTTCTTTTTTTTTCTTTACAATTTTTTTCTTCAAATCCCCTGACATGGAATTGTGTGAATATTATATGGAGGGAATTTACAATAAAAAATGAAATCGAATAATTGTTCAAAAGAAAATTAATGGGAAAAAAATTTAAAGATAAACGAGAAATGGCTAATTTCCGAAAAATGTAGGGCAGGACAATCGAATTTTCTAAACTTAATCACCACTATGTACTAAAAAATGTTGTTGATTGAATTTGAATAATTAAGGCTTTCTTTATAAAATGATGAATAACAATTCCACCTAAATCTAAATATGTTTCAGCAATAGCAAAATAATAAATATCAAACGGTGAAAGAGCGTCATAAGCACACTCATAAACTGTCACTTTCTAAACACTTTTTCGTACTTACCTATTAACTAGTTCTATTTCAAATTAAAACTAGTAACAGTATCGTGTTTATCTCTTCTGCCCATTTTAAGCATTTTATTGTCCATCTTTTTTCCCTTCCATTCGTTACATTTTTTTCTCAAAAAATTCCTTAACATCAAATTATGTGTACTCATTATAAGATAGGAATTTACAATATTAATAAAAGTGAACAATTACTTAATAGCAGATTAATGAGAAAGAAATCCAAAATCGATGAAAAACGGTAGATTTTCGAAAAAAATGGTACAAATAACCTAATTTTCCAACTACAACAATAACACTGTAAATATTCACTAAGTGCCTTGCTTACTTCATTTATTATTTGTTGTATTTCAAAGATAACTGCATAAACATTATAGGTATATTATGGCAATTATAAGTACATATTTAAATAATCTAATTAGACTAAAAAAATTTGATCGCGTTAGAACGATGGTAATACTATTCATTTAATCTTTAGTTAAATAGCTTATTTATCGTGGCTTATGTGTGAGGATAAGGACTACGAAACTTCCTCATACATCATACTCGCTAAGAGTTCAGGGATTTTCAAGAACTTCTTGTACAATAAATGCTTCACAAACCAAGCCGAGGCCAAAACTGCCTTTAGCGACTTCATCTCCCCCGAAGTTCAGTACTCCAGGAACCCATTGCATGTAATCTTGTTTCTCGTTGGCAAAAATGTGTAGATTCCAACGGTTTTTATATCGATTAACAAAGTGCACTCCGGGCCACCTTGAAAATACAGGTTGGAACTTGACATTGATTTCCGGAGAAGAGGCAGTTGATCTTCTCAACAACATGTCATACAATCAAGTTTTTTAAAGATTAAAAATATGATGCGATATATGAAAACCAACGTTGCTAACGACATCGACATCCACCCGTATTAGACGCATTAGAACCAGAAAGCAGGTAAACACATTTCACACCTCGAACAGCACACTTCGACATGCAGAAGGTAAGATCTCCCAAAATGACATCGACCCCATCTGCTAGAAAACAATCGAAGCGACAAACGAAAAACCGTTCCTAAGTAACCAATAACGACTAAAAAAGGAAAGGAAACCACTTAAACGAGCATTAACATGATAAGATCTGATGAAACTCAACCAGAAGAAACCCTAGAATGCTTTGTAATATATTCCGTCTGTGAAAACACGTCCAATTTTGATGAAAAAGGATATGAAAACATGAAGGAAAAAATTGAATTCCGACAAATCTAATGAAGAAAGTGCATTTCACTCCAGAAAGGAACATTGGAGGACTTGAACTGCCAAAAAACCCATGCGTTCCAGGAGACCAAATCCGAGAAATGCTAGCAAGAACGTCCATTGGTCTACGAAGCATTTAAAAAAACACCATAAAGAAGGCTATTTGACTGTAGAATATTGTGAACAACTTCCATGGATATAAAGCATTAACGAGAAGCCAAATAACAATCCGTACAAAGAACACAAGCGAAAGTGACTAAATATGCTGGAGTTCTCATCGTCTTTCAAAAAGCATATCGTTGAACAGCACTGCCAAGAAAATTTCGAGAAAATGGACGAGTCTAACCTCGTCAAACACTTAAATATTTCTAATTCATCGCACGCCTTATTGAGCATCAGCAATTTCACCTAGAGAACGCGACGTTCCAAAGCCACAACATTATGCTGCTACACAGCAGCGACGACGCAGAAGATCATGCCGTCCGAACGGTGCAAGTACTAGTAGGCCATTACTCACTGCAGCTATGTAGTATAGACTATTCTCTACCTCATGGAGAATGGCCTCAACCATGCTTCTCACACGAGAACGCTAAAGTCTCAGGTGAGATAGGAAATATAAAGACTACTTATTAGATACAGGATATTTTCTATTCTTCACTGGTATCATTTGCCTGTGTTATCTGTGTACTACTCCATGCTCCCTATTGTTATCTGTTCAATTATAAAATTGACCTTCGTCTTAAGCATTTCTCGACTGCATATAAATCATCACAATTGGTCATCTTTACTGAGACAGAGGCGTGCTCTATATAATGACTGGTATTGATTTACCACCACATTCCTGTCAGCATCCTGTCAGGACGTTACCCGACCACGCTCTTCTTCGTTAATGATCTATTACAGCGCTGTCGTTTCATCCTATTACTTAAGTAGTTAATTATAGAAGATTCCTTGCTATTGTTCAATCACCTTGTTATTCGTCTTTGTCGGATCACTTTTGCTTGCTGGTCACACTATTGTTTATGTGCTACTCTACCTTTACGTGATATCGTCACTCAGTTATTGCTGTATTAATATTGCTGCGTTTAAAGGCTTAATTATCCAAGTTTGAGGCATAGAGCTGTCGATTAATGAAAGACCAGCGTGGCAGCCCAGAAGACGATAAGCAACTACTGAACAAGCCTAAACCGTTATATAATGGCAAACAAAAGAAGTAAGACAATAACGAAATGAGTCAGTAGAGA